>JACJUY010000947.1:0-13901 GCA_014220935.1 Platorchestia sp. MABIK
TTTTGTTGGAAGTACTAGCATTGAACTGTTGAACAGTGGGATAAAGTCATTTTCTCCAATGAATCTTCGTTCCCCCTTCTTGCCACCTTCGGGAAAAGCCCCGTGCGACGGAAAAATGGCGAGAGATTTAACCAGGAGTCTGTCGTTCCAACGGTCAAGCATCCTGCCACTTTTCACGTCTGGGGTGGCTTTTCAGGTAGAGGAACTGGAGCACTGACGATTTGACCCAAAACTACTGCGATAAATTTGGCCTGGAACCTGAAAGTCGTAAAACACCATCTCCTTCCAAGGATAGCTGGTCAGTTTCCCGAGAAAGAGGTGGTCATAATGCAAGAGTGGTAAAAAGTTCCTTGATGACAATTGAGTAGAGATTTTGGGTCCTTGGCCTGGAAATTCGGCTGATCTGAATCCGATCGAAAATTTATGGTCGATCATCAAAAGACGGGCGAACAAGAAGTCAACTAGTTTAACACAGCTTGGAGCAGTAATTAATCATAATATCATTGAAAAAAATCATCATGATATCATTGAAAAATTAGTAAACAGCACGTCAAGGCACATCAAAACAGTTTTGAAGAAGAATGGTCAACATTGCATTTATCGAGAATAATTCCTTTTTAGTTTTGCAGGATATTAAAAATTGTTCGAGAGCAATTTATGTTTTTGTTTATTCTTTAAATTGTTTTTTGGAAGCACAAAATTAAAAGCTACGCAAGACTACCTCTCAGTTTAACGAGAAAATAGAAAAAACTACTTTTCCCAAAATCATAGGCCACACCTGTTTTCAGGGCTGGATTAGACTGGCTAAAAGTTACGAAGCTTGGCTCAAAACGTTTTAAGTGCACAAAATGAAATTCTTTTTCGTGAAATCTTTCTCCTCGATGCACAGGAACGAGCACATAACGGTATTTTTAATTTTTTTTCTTCAAATGTGCGAGTTGTGATGAAAAAAACTTTTTCAGCTTCAGAAAAGGGGAAAATTTTATCAAAAATGAATGTTACTAGAGTCCTTCTTCAGCGCGGATCACAGTCAAAACATCAAGTGTAGCCATTCGAGCAACACAAATCAGCAACTTGTGCGACAGATACGTATCTTGAACGCTAGAAACAACTAAATAATGAGAACCGAAGGAGAAAAGTAGTTAACAGCTGTTTAGAACATAAGTACGAGTGTTCTAAAGTGCACGTATGCACGTTTTTCCAAAGTACAACTATTCTAAATAATGTTTAGAATGCACGTATTTTAACTTGATTTGATGTTCCCAGGTCTCCTGTTCAAATCAACTTCTGCAAAAAGCCCGCATGTGCGCTGAGAATCCGTTTCTTTAGGGATTAATTTGCTTCTCTGAAACATCATTTCCTCAACACGGGTATGAAAGGAAAGTTTCAAGGCATAGCAGGGTGATCCAAAAAACTGACCTTTATATTAAGTTTCCATGTGATGAAATAATTTGTCGCAGTGTTACTAAAAAAAAGTTATTGCGAAANAGCACACCACCGGCAGCACACCACCTGCAGCACACCGCCGGCAGCACACCACCTGCAGCACACCACCTGCAGCACACTACCGGCAGCATACATTTGGAAGGCTGTAAACCACGGATGGCCGTTGTCAAATGTTACGGCCGGAACCCACCGAAAATTTTGCGCCTTAAAATCATCCATGGCCAACTATGAATTTCACGTCCGTGCTCGACCGCGCATAGTTTGGAGCGCGTAGAGGGAGTGTTAAGGCAGAGCAGGCCGAGCAGCCTATAAATCGTACATAATCGACCACCACGTCCATAATCCACCGGCGATACGTCCTTGATTTTCAATTGGGTAGGTTACGATGCATTTTTTTTTCAAACTGGAAAATAAGATCAACAACAGACACACATGTCTTTATGTAGACAGAGATTGGAAAATTTTAACCAACGAATACCTGCTGTTCGGAGGGATCTCACCTCGGCGTTTTCTAAGAGATACCATAAACTGGGTGTAGAATGATACCCATTTTGTCTACCCTCAACTTCCATAACTCCAAACTTTGAATCAATTTAGTGCCTTTACTAACACCTTTCTGTAACAGTGAACTTTCTGTGTAATTTCGTTTGACAGTTTGCGATTTATCTATTTTTAATTTGTGTGCAGTTATGTCGAAGAATCTATGTATATTGATGTACTCCAAAAGCAAGCAATTATTGTTTCAACACGTTTACTGTGAAGGTACAAACCGGTGGTCACTGAGGGGATTTTCATAATGCTCTTGAGCGACGCTGCAGTCAGTAACTCCATTTGTTTACATACTTAATAAAAGCTAAATGAATGCATGGTCCAGTTAATAATTGTTATTTTCAAATTCATTTCCTACAATTGACTTTAAATTTGAATTTCAAATTGAACTTCATTTTAAACCCAGCGCAGGAAACATGTTAAATGCATTTTCCAAGATAACCTTATCATTATGAATTATAACCGGGCTCAATTCAAACGCTTGCCGTAAACTTCTCTGAAAGATTAATTTTTTGTATTCTATTCGATGAAAAACTTTACCAGTAGATTGACTCCCTAGCGATGGCCTTAAGCTTTTCTCCTCTCATAGCAAACTCGTTTCTGACTCACTTAGTAAAGAATTTTCTGAGCCAATGTCCTGAAGCATTTAAGCCCTAATTCTATCGAATACATCTTATTTGTTTTATTTCCCTCGGAACTTGTGTCAAATAAATTTTATGACGATATCAATGCATCTCATCCTAATACTATATTTGCAATGGAAATGGAATAAAATTGCCGAATTTCGTTCCTAGATGTTCTCGTTAAAAAGTCGAATTCTAGACTCATTACACTGAAAAATAAATTTCATAAAGTAGCAGATATCAAACGCTTTTTCTTAGAGAAGCAAAACACACTGACTCAAGAAATGAAAGCATTTGTCTCAGTCACTTACCTTTCATTAGGTATGAACCTTCAAACATTTATATTCCACTGAACCAATTTATTTGTACGTGGGCCGTAATGAACATGACAGCTAATATATTTGAGAAATAGAGGTACATGGCAAATATGATACATAGTAATATCTAGTTCAACGAAAAATACACAAATAAAATTCATACGCACTGACAATTTTTCCCTCTAAGGGGTGTTTGGCTTAAAATCTTGGCCGTAACCTAGCGTTTTTGCTGGGAATTTTGTATGTCACGCTGAAGTGCCCAGCAGTAGTCGACAACATTGCTCCACCCCATCGACTTTGATACCGTTACTCCATCACCGAGATGTCTCGGTGAAAACGTTCACTGTGTTCGTCACTGACTGGACCTAGGTGTTCGGGGAAGAAGTCATGATGTGAGCCGAGGAGATGAATTTTGAGGGGCACGTTGGCGCCCAACTGTTTGTACGCACTGATGCAGTTCTTCACTGCACTAGACGTGGAT
Organism: Platorchestia sp. MABIK; assembly: GCA_014220935.1. NCBI lineage: Eukaryota > Metazoa > Arthropoda > Malacostraca > Amphipoda > Talitridae > Platorchestia > Platorchestia sp. MABIK. Next base: position 3,417 of record JACJUY010000947.1, read on the forward strand.
TAGAGCATCACAGCATTAGACGTGGTCAGCAAATTTATAATTTCCAAGAAAATTGGCTACAACTGATTTGAATGCCCCCTGAATTTTTTTTCGTTGCGTTCAGCAAGTTTTGGAAGCGTATGTCAGCAATTACCTTCTTTATCTATGGACCAGTGAACACACCGTTCACTTTCGCATAACTCAACTCTGGAAACTTGTTGCACAGGTGTCGAAAAGCATTTGAGTCGTAGTCTAGTGCGTTCTGAAAACACTTCATGAGCCTCAGCTTGATGTGAAGCGGTGGCACGAGAACTTTATCATGGTCGAACAACTGCACACGATAGACATTTTTAATTCCTGACTGCATTCTGTTTCTAATTGGCCAACTGTTTTTTATGTAGTGTGATTTTCTATCTCTACTGACCCGCTCGCATACAAAACAGCAATAATTGTTGTCTCCTCTCTACATTCCTATGAGAATGGTGATAACTTTTAAATCACCGCAGATACGTCATTTATACTCTTGAAAGAGTATTTTTCCAAGAACTAGCGAAATAATTTCATTTGCTTCTTTAAGGTAGATAGAATATCCAACAGGAACTGCTGCATATTTATTTCCATTGTGTAATGAAACAGCTTTCAAACTTGTTTTAGAGGAATCGATGAGCAATGGTGAGTTCCACCATTGGTGAGTTCCAATGGTGAGTTCCACTCCTAGGCTTGACATTAGACCTTCGACGTCCGAACGGCAGCAAATAGTGTCACTCATTGCAAAGAATTTCACAAGTTCTTTGCGCGTGTGGCGAATATGTGAAGTAGTTGTGCCCGATATAAGCAAATTGAATTCTTAAAGGCGTGAACTGAGCACTTAAACTTGACCTTTTGTTAGGGCCAAGTCTCGTGCGACTGCAGGGTTGCGGAGGCGGAGGAATAAATTTGCGACTCCGACTCCACCTTTTCACAATTTGGCGACTCCGACTCCACCTTTACAGAATTTAGTGACTCCAAATCCACCTTTTCAGAATTTGGCGACTCCGATTCCACCTTTACAGAATTTGGTGACTCCGACTCCACCTTTACAGAATTTAGTGACTCCAAATCCACCTTTTCACAATTTGGCGACTCCGATTCCACCTTTACAGAATTTAGTGACTCCAAATCCACCTTTTCAGAATTTTGCGACTCCGACTCCACCTTTACAGAATTTGGCGACTCCGACTCCACCTTTTCAGAATTTTGCGACTCCAACACCGACACCCCTATTCACAATTTTGCGACTCCAACTCTATCTATTCACAATTTTTAAAATGAATATTTTGTTTCTTACTGGATACAGGAATTGTAACCTGTATTTGTCTTTTTTAGATTCTTCAGTTACAAATGGTATTTAAATTGGTAACAAAATGTTAAAAAAAAAAAAATTATGTACTGGTGCACATGACCTGTCAAAAACGAAGGGATTATACAGTGTGGCGCATAAGTAACGCACCCTCTTGAAGGTAAATTTTAAAGATTTATTACCGCAATATACACTGGGTATCTGTAGACAGAATACATGTAAATAAACTTTAAGAGTTCCTCTATCGTTTGCAATTAACCCTATCGTTATACCTTTCTTAGTTTATTTATTATTAATTTTTAAAAGGCTGCGTTTCTTATGCGCCACCCTGTATATTTAGCTTGAATAAGTCCCCCAGATGTGGTGACAAACGGATATATCCGTCCTAATAGTACTCGAGTCAAAAATTGGTGAAACTCGTATCACAGATACGGTCATTAAGCATCCTTATGAGCGTCACAGACGTACACGCCAACCAACCAAGCAACAACTGTGTGGAATTACTTAAAACTATTAGAAGCCACGAAGTTCTTGAAAATATTTGCAATATTTTTTCAATCACGATGAGCTGCATTTTCTTGGCCATAGATTAAATTTTTACTCAATATTTTTGACTTACAGGTTAACGAAAGTGAGTAAATCCTAGATTTTTCAAATCATTTCAGTGGAATCTATGACCGTTTTTCGAATGGAAAATGGCACTAAAATGAAATGAAAACAATCGGAATGTTCCTCCTATTGTTCCTACGAACTCCAACAATGACAATCCAACGAACTCAAGCAAAGAATTGAAAATGAGGCCAATTTGCTGCAAGGTGATGATGCTCTCGTAAGACGAGAGATGGCGGGAATGAGGAGGCGAATGCAACTGTGTATTGAGAGAAACGGACACACAGAAGAAAACGAACAATAGCAGGAACATTTTGATTGTTTTTTATTTTAGTGGCATTTTCCACTTAATAAATTGTTGAAAGTTATTAAATACTTGGTTTTAATATCGTAAAACTCGAAGTTTAATAAAAGTGTGCAAACAGGTTATTAGCATCGGTCTTTAAAAATACTGCTCAAAGAAAAAGGTTGGATAAATTTTTCTGAAATTTTGTACAGAGATGGAACAAATGTTAAGAAACAAAATGTGATTTTCTAATTTTTGTTAATTTAATGAATTCTGAATTACAGCCCTTGAAATTTGGGGATCGTTTTTTTGGGGACACCCTGTACGGTGTTGATATATTACAGACACGCGCCCTCTGGGCAGGCAACGTACTCTGAGAAGTATAGATCAGCATCAACAATTTATTTCTATGGCAAAGTATCAAAGTATGCACCAAATCCAATGAAATTATCATAGTTGATCTAATTACTATGCTTGAAATACCAAAAACTTTAATATATTTGTAGCTTAGGTAGGCACGATTTTCACTGCCTTTTCATCTCTATATCTACACTACGCAGAGTAACAATGCAGTGCAGGTGTCATATCATTGCTCAACACAATGTTACATTATACATACAAATACATGGCCTCTCCTCCCTATGGGAGTGTAGCCGACGGCAGGCCACAATCATCACCCTCAGTCACTAGGAGGCGAGAGAGGCAGCACTGGCCGCACCAGAACTGCCAGGATGAGCAGCAGCCCAGCACAACCACCTTCCACAGTCAGGCCCGACAGCCATGGCTGGTTTATCCCGACCGCTTCGTTGAGTGCAGCACCTCCCTCCGCACAGGACAGGTCAACCCCAGCACATGCGGGCAGGCTTCCAGTACAGTATAAAAAAAAAATGAGTTCTTATGCACTGCCCCCACTCACTTCTGTCCGCAGTCATCCCTCTCGCCACATACACCGTCAAACCCCTTTCATACAAAGCACGCTTCACCCCATCCATCCAACTCATCTGTGGTATACCTCGCGATCCAATACCACACACTTCCGACAGATAAATCTTTTTCACCAGCCGCTCAACATTCATTCTTTCAACATGTCCAAACCATCCAATCACTCTTTCATCCACTCGCCTGATCAAATTTTTGATAACCTTCGTCTGCCCCCTAACCAACTCATTCCTGATCCTATCTCTTCTTGTTACTCCATACATGCTCCTCAAACACTTCATCTCAAACACATCCAGCTTTCTCCTCTCAGCTACTCTCAAACCCCAGGACTCTGCTCCATACAACAAAACTGGCCCGATCAAGCTTTCATACAGTTTCCTCTTAGCACTCATACTCAAACTCCTGCACTCAAAACTTTCCTTATAGCACCCAATGTCTTGCAGCCTTCACTCACTCGATGCCTCACTTCTACTTCCATACTATCCTTAACAGCCACGTTCGACCCGAGGTACCTAAAATGCTCTACCACTTCTAACACTTCACCATTCATCCTCACATCCAAGGTTCCAAACACTCCACCTCTTGAACATCTCATCACCTTACTTTTTTTCACATTTACTCTCAATTTACGCCGTTCGCACACTCTACCAAACTCTGCAACCAGTCTCCGCAGTTTTTCCTCTGAATCAGCCATAAGCGATGTATCATCTGCAAACAACAGCTGACACACTTCCCAATTCGTACCATTTTGTCCCACCAACTGCGCACCTTTTCCCAACACTCTGGCATTCACTTCTCTCACTACACCATTCATAAACAAATCAAACAACTCCGGCGACATCACACATCCCAGTCTCACACCTGTCACAACTGGGAACCACTCACTCACCTCATTCCCTACTCTCACACATGCTCTGCTATCAATGTAGAAACTCTTAATCTTAATCGCATAACAGTCTCCCACCCACTCCGTGCAAGCTTACAACCTGCCATAGAGCCTCACGGTCCACTCTGTCGTACGCCTTCTCTAGATCCATAAATGCCCAATGTACATCTTTTTCTTTTGCTAAGTATTTCTCATTTACCTGCCTCACAACAAACATTTGATCCACATAACCTCTGCCACCTCTAAAACCACATTGTTCTTCAGCCAGCACACGATCCGTCATCACTCTCACTCTTCCTCTTTCAATTAAAACTCTTCCATATATTATAGCTATAATAAACAAATTTCGTTTTGCTTGCGTCTCAGTGAGTCTGACATTTTTGGTACGTTTCGTATACAAATGAAATCCCCTTTTTAGCTTCTTTGCGAGTAATGTGGTACTTTTTTATTTTCTTCTTACTTTTTACCATGCATTCGATCCTTCCTTTTTTTATAAAGCACCCATTTTCTATTTATTTGGTATTTGTGGTGCAATTTAGAACGTTTTCAACAAGAAATATCATACTATAGCGTAAATGCCACAACCATTTCAGCTGAGGCAGTGCATTGCTCTCAGTTACTTTTGTGTGATTAAGTCAGGTTTTTGCTAGTGTTGTGTTTTTTCTTTCCCTGCAGCTCGTTCATGTTGCATTTTAATTTTTGCTAACATTCCAATACAAATATTGATCATCTTGAAATATTTCCAAATCATCCTAATAAAAAGTAATCTACTACTAAGAACGACCGTTGTGTATATATATTTTTATGTTACATGTCACGCTCTAAAGAATAGATGGGAAGAAATTAGCACTGGCGGTCTTGGTTTCAGTTCACTGGTAAATTAATACACTCATTTTTACTGTGCAATTGCACTATAATAAGTCCCTTTCAAAAAAAAATGAGAGAGATCCAGAGCCTTATATACTCGAGTCCGTATCGTGGATACCGAGTTCGGCGCGGGGTTGCATATTACAAGGTACTTGTGGGTTATCTGATACCACTTTCTTGGGGGAAAAAGTGAAAAATGTAATTGTTATATGAATATCGATATCGAATTGATGTTCTGGACAGAATGAATGGATTTTTCATGTGAGACAATATCCTTGTTGATTTATTATTATTTCGGGACTTGTGGGTTATCTGTCACCACAGTTTTAGATTTACTAAAGAGTAAAAAATACAGCTTTTGCATCTGAAATATTTTGTACCTGAGATTCATTTTGGCCCGAAACAAAACAAAACTTAAAAATAGTGAATATTAGTGATAATTTCATTAAGCTAAGCTAACTTTACCTAACCTTAACATGAAAAGGAAATCATAAATTAAAAGTGATGACAAATAACTTTAAAGTACCCATTACAATATACATACACAAGCACGCAGTAGCTTTCAGCAATGCTGAATTTCGATTCCTAGAATATGACATGAATGGATATAACTTCTTCTATTGCGGCTCAAAAACACTGTATTCTAAATGTTTGTTACTATCACAAGAAAAATAAATTACCTTTAAAATAGACTTAAGCATGGAAACTCCACTCGAACAAAAATTTGTTCAAGAAAGGTACTGAATCCCATCAATTTTGACGGGCCGTGTACACTAGTTTAATATAGAATTTTCATCTTATAAATTGTGCATAAGTGAAATTGGAGTCACAAAATTGTGAATAGGTGGATTCGGCGTTGGAGTCGCCAAATTCTGAAAAGGCAGAGTCGGAGTCGTCAAATTCTGGAAAGGTGAAGTAGGAGTCAGAGTCGCAAATTTATTACTCCGACTCCGTAACCCTGGTACGAGGTCAGGAAGATCAGCATTGTTCATTAACTGAATATTTTCTCCGGATTAGCAGACAGGGTCGGATACGTTGCTGACAAATATACTGCGTTTCTTCATCAACTGTATATTCTGTAGGTACTATTTGTATTGGACAACTTTTTTCAGAATCATGTGCAATTGGTTTAGAAACTGAGGGAACGTCAGATGTACGAGTTTTGTAAGAAAAGGCCATGACATTTGTCAAAACAAAAGTAACAGTTCGTGGTGTGGCTACTTGACTCACACCACATCACAGGAATGCCAAATGGTGTTTTTCCGCCTTCCTCATCCAACAGCACGAGTTGCATGCACATGTCAAACAGCTGAATTGTGGTACCCTAGATTCACCGGTATTTTCTGTTGAATCATAGTACAGAATAAGTCTTCTTCAGAAATGGAGTAAAAGCCTTCCGATGGGATTTGATTTGTCAGTTAGCCCCGCTCGTGGCAAAACAGATCCGGTAAATTTACGCATACTCTTGATGCCATAATTTCTCCATATATATTGCATGACGTTGCATGAAAAATTCCTAACAACGTGGGGGTGAAGAATATGTGATTAAAGGTGTTTCTTGAAACTTAATTTTTTGTCAATATTTTCAAAACGTGACGTGAGAGAGCAAAATGGTTTTCAAATTTGAAATCAACGTAAAACTACATTAGAAAAAGCGACATACTAGAAGCCAAAAGCTTGGTTATTAACTTTTACTAGGAGTTTATTGATGTTACCTGTGTTTACAAGACGCCGACATCACTGGTCTTGAAAACCCTATTTTGGTTAAGGAAATATTTTATTCTCTTAAATTTTCTATTAATAGTTTACTACATCGCGTATATCGTAAATCTAGTTCTTATGGAGTCTTCCATTTTAAAATTCAATATTTTATCAAATTTTCGGTTAACAGCAAGTACCCTCAATTTCTCACTGATTATTTTATTTGCGCATTTTTAGATGAAAATGACGTCTCTTTCAAGTCACCCTAAGCATGGCAAATAGGGTTTACACCCCGGGATTCCTAATGATTTGGGGCTGAAATTTCCCGGTCTGGGAATTTCTTTTCCCCCTGAAATTCCCGGGATTCTAACTAGCATGCAAATATCAAGATATTTGTGAGAAAATAATTTGAAATCATGCTGTTTCCCTAGAATTCCCCGGATTCTAAATAGTATATTTATTTTAAAGATATTAGTGAGAAAATCATTTTTAACCATGCTGTTTCCCGGAAATTCCAGCAATTCTAAATAATATTTATATTTTAAGATATTAGTAAAAAAAATCTTAAAATCATGCTGTTTTATCTGATTAATCACTTAGAAACCTCAAGATAGGACTTTAGTGTTTTAATATGATTGTAATTTACATCACTATACAGTGTTGTCTACGCTATCTCTTAATGTAGTTCAACTATTTCATCAGAATATATTTTGTGTTTGGTTTTGCAGGTAATAAAGAATAGACTGTTAGAGATACGATGGCAACGGCCGATGTTGTGGAAACACAAGCCTTTGTGTGGCAATCCTATGTTAAAGATGCAACTGGAGAATGTGCGAAGTGTGTGAAGTGTCGCAAGAGTTTACTTTGCAAAGGCTGGTCTACCAGTGGTTTGTTACGTCACCTAAAGAGTAAACACAACACAGTAGCGCTTGAAATTGTAGACCCAGTTGCGTCAACTATAGTAGCTGAGAAAAAATAATTCGTATTGGAACAGAGCGCCCTCATGCGCCCTCACGAAAATAACAAGTTTCGTAAAGGTGCATCAAAGTACTCCGCAAGAACAAGTGACAAAGCTTGTAGCAGTTGATGGCGTGTCAGTAAATACAGTTACAAAGAGTGAATTCATTAGAAAATCCTTCTCAGATAAAGGTTTTTCGCTCCCTAAATCGCCAAATACTGTGACGGGCATGGGGAACAAATTACAATGGCATAAATGCAAAATATAAAAAAATCATGGGACCCTTGGATTGTCTTCTTGATAGCCCGGGATTTTATTTTTGTCCCGGGATTGCAAACCCTAGTCCTCGTATATAGCAAGCAGGCTTTTTACGTAGAGTTATCATTCATGAATGATTTGAATGCGAACTGTAAAGAGAATTCTTATCTCTGGTTCGTGGATTTTTTACTTCAGTTTACGTCCCAGAGTTTGATAGAAATGGTGTTAAAATATCAACGTTTTTTAGGAGAAAGGAGTTTCTGTAAAGTGAATGTGTCTATTTCTAAAAGCGTGACTGCTGCAAACAGACCTATGTCGGTAGTATTAAACTCCAACAATTTATCTGACACAGCCAGCATTCAGGAACTTTCAATAGAGCCGATTGCACACTCTCCTCTCCTAAATCAGCAAATCAAGATCACTGTCAGCATTACAGCTATCCTTCCAAAAACTAATTTCTCAGTTCTCTGTAATACAAATAATGAATATGATCTTCGGGTTTAATAGTCTTTATTCATATCCACCCATAACTCTAGTCCATATAAAGACTTAAGTGCAGTCAACCTGTACATTGCGTTAAGATAGTGACATTTCTGTGCGTGTGAGACTGCCTATGTAGATGTGTGGATGTCTCCTTAAGTGAAAGTGTGGTTTTACTCGATGCTTACCAAGGCTTATGTATGTAAGCGAGTGATGCTAAGTGTACGTTCGACTTGTGTATAAGTGAAGAATTAAATTCTACGATTCTACAGATGTATGTTTATTTGTTTATTTTTTTCTACACGATTTAAGTTTGATTTTTCATTCGATTTGAAGCAGTGCAGGTGTAATTTCAATTTTCTGTAACGTTTGCAATAAATTATGTACATTTTACACTGGTTATCATTTTCATCTTAGCATGAAATTTCCCAAGAATCTACCTGTTGGAAAGGTGATAGCTATGTCATGTGCTTGCTATATTCGTGAATATCAGTGCAACGCACAGGGGCGCAGTTAGCAGCTTCAGTCGCTACATATCTCTCAGCTGATACCAAATTCTGCTTCTCTACACTTGATAATTCACGGGATGCCCTTACACCCATGTATTCAGTATTCAAAAGAAAGCTTCAATCTTACGTGTTCTCAAATTACAATTCAAACGAAAATCAAATGCGCGTTATGTAAATTACGGATTTGAATGAAGAGAAATGAAATAAACTATCGTTCCCTAACTTTATTCCTCTCCATGAAAAGTGAGCAGAACAAAACTTTGTGTATTCGGCTATTAATTTTAAACGAAATTTGATCGAGGAAATTATTGACTTTGATAAAAAACTTTACTTTTCTACACTTAATATCAATATATCTACCTCATATGATTTACTAATTCTTAATGAGTAATATAAGAACCCAATACTATTTCCCATATTTTATATCAGAATTTGTTCTTCTTAAACAAAGCTTACACTGTTGCTTGTTAGGTGCTTGTTCCCATTTATTACTTGTTTAAGGCATGAAAGGTGTTCCAAATATTTCAAATTTTAAATGCAAACGAAGACTTATTACCTTACGAATTATTAAAACAAGATAGCAACAGTAACTTATTACAACTAATTCGTGCAACTAATAATAACTAATAATATTACAACTAATAATAACTAATAATATTACAAATAATAATAACTAATAATATTCCAACTAATAATAATCATAAATAATGTTACAACTAATCACAACAATAAATAACATTACTAATAAAGACAATCGTTCAACTTCAGGTGTAGCCGATGATTTTGAGATGGAACTTTTTTATTCCAGGGCTATATTTCAGAACATACTTGTGCCTAATTGTTGACAGTCTTATAATGTAGCAAAATTACTTAAAAGTGAGGTTTTAAAAATGCAAAATTACGTGGATTTTCTAAGAAATTTAGCAATTTTGATCTTCCTATAATACGGGAAACCTATTTGTGCTGGTTTAAAAGCTGATTCGGGAATTGGAAATGATGAAAAAATCGTTTACTAGGTGAGTGTCATGTTTTTTTCAAATACTTTGTTAAATTATTTTTTTTAGATTTTTAAAAATGTTTTCGTTGCCAGATTCAAAATCGTTCTGATTTCGGAAGAAATTAGGAATACCATCATTTTTCTCCATCAGAGGTCTATCAATTAATAAAATCGTTGCTATGCAACTTGCATCACGTTAACTGTCGACAGATTGATTAAAATTTAACGAGACAAAATTCATGGTGGCGAAGACACCTCCTGGCAGGAAAAGATTGTCGTCGGCTCGTCAAGATAGGGCTTTAGTGCGCTACTCTATACGGGAAAGGACTGGCAGAAGTTCAGAGCTTGCGCTAGAATAGGAGAGGGATGGCGTCCATGCCTCAGCGAGAACAGCTGTTCGATGTCGAATCTTCGACAACGGACTCGCTTCAAGGAAAGCTGCGAAGAAACCTCTTTTGACGGCGGAGAACATTAAAGACCGGCTAAATTTTTGTCGGAAGTACTAGCATTGAACTGTTGAACAGTGGGATAAAGTCATTTTCTCCAATGAATCTTCGTTCCCCCTTCTTGCCACCTTCGGGAAAAGCCCCGTGCGACGAAAAAATGGCGAGAGATTTAACCAGGAGTCTGTCGTTCCAACGGTCAAGCATCCTGCCACTTTTTACGTCTGGGGTGGC
>JACJUY010000947.1:21744-49137 GCA_014220935.1 Platorchestia sp. MABIK
TATCTGACGAAAGAAATTATACAACATTATCAAATAACGAACGTGGAACGCATCTGAATGTTTAATAAACTAAATTAACTTTATCGCCTTATTATAACTTTCATTCGGCAGAACATAAAAACTTGACTAATGCATTCATTTAAATTGGAATAATTCCAATAAATAGTGGTAATTTTGGGGAAACGGATTAACTTAATCTGTTTAATCCTTAATTAATTTGGAATAACTTGATGATTCAAAGAAACTTTTCATCTATATCGCTTCCGTCGTAAATGCTAAATTTTCAAGATATTTAACTTTATACGCCTATTTTTCTTCAATGTAATACTTAAGATAAATTAGATGCTTTTTACTCTAGAAGCTTAATTGTTTTCATGATACAGATAGAGTACAGACATGTATAATGCTAATTGTACGAAAAAAAATGTGCCTTGTTTACCTGGCTATAATAATCTGTTAAATTAAATGATTGGCATGTGATTTCCTGTAAATTGATTATTAAATCCTTAAAAATGTAACACTTTCAGAACAGCAAAGTGCGTCAATCGACATTTGTGTTCAGCAAATCATTAAAGGAACAACAAATATAGCTACTTACCGTCTTCTCACAAAATTTACACAACAGTGTTTCTTCAACAATTTCGCAGTCTTTAAAGCAACCATTTCCGAGCATTTGCAGTTAAAAATTAGATTATCTTGATTTTGTTTTTTATTGCTTTAAAAGAGTTTGAGATATGTCCCCGAATCTCTGTAGAAATATCAGGAACGAATCCCAGAGTTAGCGCCCCCTCAGAAGGGGGAGAGCATCCCCCTTACGGACCTTTTTTTTCATTTTTGAACCTAGAGCAATGAAATTTTGTTTACTGATAGGAAATGCAATTTAGAATCATTTATCAGTCGTGACAAAATGTTATTTTCTTGAAAAGAAAATGGGAAATCATTGAAAACGACATTTTTGGGGGTTTTCTAAATGCTTTTTCTCTAACAGTTTTTAAGCTACAGTAGTGATTTTGGTATCATTGGATGCAGATTAACGTGGAAATTCCAAAAAATTAATTGCTTTTCCTCAAATTTCCAATTTTAAATTAAAAAAATGAAAAAATTAAAGAGCAAATTTTTTTTTGTGAAAAAATTCACTTTTGTGACATCATAACTTTAGAACAAAAATTATTACAAAATTACAAAAACTATTCAATTTTTCAGAAAGCCCTTGTTTTTCCGCATCCAATCATACCAAAATCATTTCTCTAGCTTAAAAACTGTAGGTGGAGAAGCATTTTGAATCTTAAAAATGTTTTATTAAACAAATTAGTGTTCAAGACGTTTGTTTTAATATCTCCGAAGTTTACAAAGCAAGAGCAATGCGGTTTGTTGCATTTGAAAGGGAAATGTGTGCTCTAAAAATTGTCTTAGCGGATTTTTCTAAAACTTCATGTAACATTTTCCGTAGATTTTTTACCCAAAAATTATAACTTTTACCCGACCTCTTACAAATTTTTTTATGTAAATTCGGAATGAAATAAATAAAAAAAAAGCCCAAGTGTTTTTTTAGAGCACACATTTTACATTCAAATGCAACAAACCTCATTGCTCTAGTTATGGAAATTTCGGAGATATCATGAAAAATGATTTATATATTTTTTATTTATTTTATGGAATAATTAATTTTCTATGCCCTAATGAAAAAATTTTGTTAAAGATAAGTTGTTACGAATTTGGAGATCTAGTAGTCTGCAAATTTTCATAGACGTACGTTCAATAGTAAAAGTTTCAAGTTTTTGGAAATGGTTCCCTCTAAATCCCGAGTCTACGACAATAATCGCTTTTGCATTGACACTTTAGGCGTATTTGAGGAGTTTTCTTTTGAATTGCATGCAGGGCTCTATACTGAAGGAGAGGGGGAAGCACGGTCGCTACATATCATCTTAACTCATAAGTAGGGTTGTGACATTATGCTCTAATCATATGGTCACAGCCCTAATAATCACATACATACATGCGTATGTTTGTGATTTACACATGTATTTACACATTGTATTAAATCCCACGTATGTGATTTTTTACAAATCACATACATGCGTATGTGGGTGATAATTAGGGCTGTGAAAATATGATTAGAGCATATTGTCACAGCCCTACTCATAAGAAACTACAGCTCCAATAATATATAAGATTTGAAACCGAATGTATAGTCTCATAAAATTTTAATAGGTATATACACATTTTGCTAATTTTTACATTTGCATTAAATAAAAGCCCAAAATTTCTTTTGCATGTTATCATAAAGATGAAATGGAAAATCAACTTAGCTAAGAAAATCATGATAAAAACAAAGGTTTCGGATCAAATCCAACCTCAATGTTCTGAAAATCAACAAGTCAAAGTTTAAAAAACTATTTCTGAACTTTAATTTTTCTGAATAGGCCAAAAGATGAAACATTTACATTAAAAAAACAATAATAAAACAAAAACTATAGAACATTTTACCAAACAATAGAAAGTTTGACCGCAGTGTCACATTCATTTATTGATGTACGGTTTTTTAAAATGTACAACGATTCTAAAATGCGAAGATCAGATAAATTTGGGGTTGAATTCAAAATTTTAAAATACGTTGTTTAAAGAAATGTGGTTATTTTACCAATGTTCTCCAACAGACGAGTTAGATGGCTTAGTCAGATTATTGCCCCTACGAAGGGAGACTCCCCTATGTTGTGCACACCTCACAAACAATAACTAGAGCCCAGTGCTACCAATGTAAGAGCGCTCGCAGCGGCCACACGTATATTGATATATCACTGAGGTGCGCAGCATCACATCTGGAATGTCTCTTCGCTTAAGTAAGACCCGATTTTTCTATCGTTTTCAAGTACACACATGGATTGATTTGCGGAAAAAGATGAGGATGGAATTTTATAATCCGAAGCGTTTGTTTTTATCATGATTATCTTAGCTACGTTGGTTTTCCTTTTTAGCCTAAAAGTGAGATTTCCTAGAAATTGTCCAATTTCATCTGTATTATCAAGTATATATGCATTTTTTATTTGCATACATGTTTTAAAATGAACACTATCAAGCGCATGTGCGTTTGATTATTATATTTCCAATAGGTCGATTCTCAGAGACTCTCCCGCGTAAGATAAAAAGAAGAACCAACGTAAAAATATACATTTTCATTTATTTATTTTTTATGGCAAACGTTTCGGAATGTCTTAATTCCATCTTCAGTGCTGAAAAATATACAAATAAGTCAAAACGATCAAAAAACTTACAATACAGAAAGTTCACACAAGTTAAAAAAATAAGCATACAAACATCTAAAAAACTTAAATCCAACTGATAATTCAACTGCAGTAAAAACGATCATTCTCATTGGCTCATTCACCCACCCTTTTACCAGTACACACATTCATACATCTACACATGGGAACCTAACAAACAGACGCGCGCAAACACACTCCACAAACATATATACACACAGAAATTTGTCAGTAGGTTGACTCAATGTTTAGTTTCACCGCACTCAAGTCTTTATTTAAGTCAGGCTTAAATTGTCAGCAATTTAATCATCCTTTCACAACAAAAAATTTCTCCACTCTGTGTACCACCGCAACGAACAAGATCTTCGCATTTTAGAATCTTTGTTCATATCTACTCATAAGCCTGACTTGAATAAACACTTGAGTGCGGTGAAACTAAACATTGCGTCAACTTACTGACATATTTCTGTGTGTGTGTATATTCCTAATATTGAAGTCATGAGGTTCGTAATTTTGAAATTTTTCGAGGAAAAAACGTGTAGATGCACTATTTCACGATAACGAATGCGATGCTGTGAAGGATATTTAATGTAGCATGAAAACCTTGAAAGAATTAGTCCCAAATTAGTCCCCTAATGTTTTTCTACAGAGTGTATTGTTTGCTGGGCCTTCGTTCTGGCATTTGTCATTGCTTATCTGCTCACCTTATGTCTTTTGACACTCGCTTAAAAAGTTAATTAATTTTAAAAAGGTTTTATACACGTCTCTGTGTTGTTTCTGTGCGCGATTGTCCGTTTTTGTGTCTGTTCTCGTCTGCGGGGGGAAAGAAATTAGCGCTGCCGGAAAAAAATTTTGCTATTTCAGTAAATAATCAGTAACACTTGTTTGTAGAAAAACGATGTGGGCTTAGCCTCGTGATTGCACAAGTATTATTTTTTGATTCTCGAGGAAGCAACTTTTTCTAGAGTGATTTTGTTCCTTATCTTTCTACATCAATCATCGGCTAACCATGACAAGAACAGCTTAAATACACAGGAAGCATTCCGTAAACTTTGAGAGTACGATGCCGTTTGTCCCTATTGAATAAATTTACTTGTTACGCGGCGTAAATGTATGTGATTACAGCTTATACATTCACATACATATCTGTGTGAATCCCTGCATTCGTTCCGATAAAGCTACTTGCGCGCAAAGGTATGGTAATTCGACTGCCTCAAGGCAATTGTCCAGCTAAGGACGCTGCATCTTACACTTTTCTTACCTCCCGCAGCACAAGTGTGTCCTGGGAGCCAAATTAGGCTTGTTAGACTGGCCGAGCCACGTACCAGCCCCCGTGGTCAAGATTATGTCGCCTGCCTCCTACGTTAGAGGTCCTGAGGGGAAATTTCGGCGCGTTTACAGGACGTTTCTCTAGAGAAAAGTGTTTATCCGAAATTTACCGCGCATCTTAAGTACATAAATGAGTAGAGGTTAGCCTGAAATGTTCTTTGTAGCGGTCTGGCATTAGTTATTTCGAATTGGAAACATGTTGAACTTTTCGAAGAACAAACTGACTGCAATGTTAAAATTAAGTTTGGAATTGGATTTGATAGGAAAACAAGGTGTCCTAAATAAAATATTCTAAACCTTTGACAGGCGATGATTCATGAATTTTTTGTTTTTGTTTCATGTACTACTAAAAATTTTTTAAGACCTTAAATTCTCTTGAACTAAATGTTCTTTTGTTTATTTGATTCATTGGTCGTGTACCTACGTAAACAAACACATCAAAACAAAATACATGAGTACTGGGCGGGTAAAGAGAGCGTACATTGTTTGGACACACTGTGTGTTTGCTAAGAATTTTGAAAATTCCACGCAAAAGTTTAATTGCGGGGGTAAATATTTAATTCAAAAATTCAAATGGAATGCTGAATTTGCAGCAGAAACGATTGACTTGCAAGTTGAATATGAAATAAAAAATTAGTTTGAAAGTTCATTTCGACATGCATTAAATTTCTCCGAAACTCGAACATTTAACTGAGTTTGAAGTTTGAATACGTCGTGTACGAATTTCATAGACACACAAAATATATTAGTACTGAATTGAGGTCGGACAACCATTTATTGCAGCAGGAAAGCAAGGCAAAGAAATTCTTCTTTGTTACCACGAGCTGGCGTCTTCATAAACGTGAACTCTGATCCTATTTCTAAGTTAATTTTTTATTTTAAAACCATTTCACATTATTTGCTAGCTCTCCCGTGTTTGTAGAGAGGAAGAGAAGCTAAAAATCATTAGCATCACGACAGGCTTGCTTGACAGCCTCCGCTTGAATGAAACGTATGCTCTTTCTATGGGTTTTTGCATGCTGTGGTCTGAGAATATGTAATTATTCTTATTTATTGATTTTACCACCGCGACAATGTATTCTGAGATTGAACGCTGCTACAAACACGCACTTGACTTCATTAAAGCAATAATTATTTCAACCATTTTTTTGTGCAGTGACTGGTCTTACAACAGCGTGCAGGGGAGTGAACTAACCGTCTGTGTTTGAAAGAATGACCCAATTATTCTAGCGTCATAAATGCTAGCATAATAATCATAATGCGTGACCTAGTTCGTTAAGTTGGCAGTAATCACTATAAATTCCAGGTCTTATGCAGCCTCTAAAATTTTTTAAAGCTCGCACATCCCAATACATATATACGTCACTTGTACAACTCTCGTGTTCGACACCCAAAAATAAGCATTTTGTATCATCATTCCTCAACCCATTATTTCTGTTCCAACCATGTCTCTAGCATTGGATATATGTTACTAATATCGTAGTCATATAGTCATGTCGCCGTCATACTACTCACATATATACACCAATGTTAGTCACTTGACAATCTTCCTACTCACGCTGCAGTCATACGGCTCACATGCAGTCATATTACTCACTTGGCAGTCTTACTACTCACGTTGCAGTCATGCTACTCACATACAGTCGTCAAACTACACACATTGCAGTCAAATTGCTCATATCGATTCACAGTTCACAGAAACATTGAGGCCACGCTTGCTACCTGCCACGGCCGTGTCAGGTCAGTCCCAAAATCAATAGTCCAATCCCTTGGCACGTGTGCGTGTCAAGATTCTAGAGCAAAACTTGCTTGTTTTTGTTAAGATTTGACTTCAATTTTTAAACTTGCAAATTTTCTATGAACGTTGGAACGACTCATGAATAATTCCTTCTGAAACCACACGCCGCGGGGGTCATAGAGTAGTCCATACGCGTATGTTCGTTAATTGTCTCTGTCGCTCTCAGCGAAGATACTGTGAGGTTACCTCAGCTATGCGTACCATTCGATACCATTGTGTCTCGTACCTTCTCAACTTCATGCAGTTTCCATTCCTTTTTTGCTATTTATTCGTTCGCTCTTCTTTTCATTGCTTGACACAATAAAAGTATAGGCTTACTCAAAACACTAGGAGGAAAAGACCGAGAGAAAGATAAGAAGTTAAGGACAGTTCATTTCAGAAAGTTTCTTGTCACCCTTCTGAGTTTTAAAAAAACTTTCATTTAAATTGTTGTAGTGTAGATAAACCATGAACTTCATGTTTTAGAAACAATTATGCTTGAAGATATGAGAGAAACGCAAAGAAACTGATAATATATTTCCGGCTTATGAAAAAATTTAACACTCTGGTTGCAAGACAAAAAAAATCGTCGACGAGCAAAAACGTCGAGCCTTTGAAATGGAATGCCTTGAATAGTGTAGGCTTCACCAACATCGATTTCGAGCCCAATAACCAAGTGATGGTAAAATTTGCTGTACTTCCAAGAGTTTTCAGTGGAAATAACTGACGGCCTTTAACATGAAAAGGTTGATTGCTTACTCAGTAGTATTATGCCACTAACTTTTCGTAAATGCACTCTCACAAGCACTGACGAATATGTACATTCTCATAGTTCAGGTAAGCCTTCTTTTGTTACTCTGGCGTTGTTTTTGATCCATAACACAATGCTTGCGGCCCCAGCATGGAAATGATCGCAATCGTTAAAATTTACTCTTCATTCGGTAGCAATAAAATTCTTCATGCAACGTTAATAAATCGATGGCTGCTTGCAGACTAGAAAGAGAGATCATGAACTAAAATTGGATCTAAGTATTCATAATCGTATGCCGTCTAAAAACAAGCTCACCTCAAGGCCAATTTTAAGAATGTCCAATTACTTCAGGCACGCTACGAACAATTTGAAAGTGATAAGGTGTGTTCAATACAACGGACAAAAACTTTGTATGACACGCTGTGGTTCATTGTTGTCTTATTTTACAGCATTTACTTCTTCTTTTTTCAACTTTCATCTCGTTTCATGAACTTTTTCTTCCTTTACTGTTTCTATGCATAGAGAGTCTTGCGTGGAAACAAACATCGCGCATGGATTCCCCGTTCCCTCAATTTCAAACTAAATGGTTCTTTCCTCCTTTCTCTCTTTGGAACATTTTTTTAGTGGTCAGGGAGGCCTAAACTAGACAAATATAATAAACAAACGTACGAACACAGACAGAAAAAAGTAAAACGTGAACCCTGAAAGAAGTTCTAGGCCATTATTAATTTCGTTGCGTAAGAACGACACGTATTCGTAAATTTCAGGTTCTTGAGCACGTTTATTTCGAGGATATTAATAAAATAACACACAGCATGCACAGAGCGCGCGGTTTTTTCTTCATTAACTTATTGAGCGATTTAATATCCAATAATCACTTTACGCTAGTGTTGTTTCTGATTCATGACATGATGTTTGCTGGCCCCAGCGCGGGAAATGATTTACTGTTAATTCGGTAGTAATTCATTCTGCATTCAACGTCGATAAATCGATGGTTGCCTGCGTACCTGATGAAGAGATCGTGAATTACTGAGAATTGAAAGTTGATCAATTGCTAGAGTCTCGAAAATGAACAGGAAGTTATAGTACAAGTCAAAGAACGTCCAACTTGTTCAGGTTCCTAAATCACTCCACTCGAAATAATTTCAAACTTACATGAGCTCAACGATGACACCAAAACGAAATATCATTTCAAAGGAACAAGAACATTCGTCCGAACGATTACGAATAGATAACACAAGACCGTAGCAGGTTTAGCCATTCTGCCGTTGTTCTTCGTATACGCTGACTTTCAAAAGGATAGAAAGATGCATGTGTGTAAACATACATATAGGCATTGATGCTTAAATGTATTAACAAAAAAAATAGAGGTCGATATTTTTATTTAAATATTTGGTTATTGAAATCACATGCAAGTCGAAATGTTCCAAAAAAATGCATTGAAGTTGATTGTAAATTTGAGTACGACTTCCAATTTGTTCCTTTCAGCGGTTCGTGAAAACGTCTTCTGAAACCTGTATAAACCTTATTTCCTTTTCTGAAATAAAAGCATGGATTGAAATGGAGAAACCTGTTTACTCAAGTATCTCAGCAATTCTTGCTTTTCTGTAGCACGGAAGAAAATTTGGAGCTTGGCGCTGCATGCGGCGTCAACTGGATGCTTCGATGCCAGATTTTGAACCAACAGAGATCGTCGTAGTTACACGACTGATGACATAAGTTTTTTTGAATCGACGTTAATTGATCGAAAATTTGTTATATGGTGTCGGGTTAAGTTCAACATATCGAACTGCATAAATACTTTGGTGGGGAAAACTGACACAATGCTGTTCTTGAAGTTCAGAAAATAAAGAATTGGTCCTATACTTGCTCGGATTTATTAAATCTCTTTTTCTCTATTGAATTCCCCAAACACACCTGAATATCCATACATCCTTGAATTTCTAAGCCTCTACTGAATCTTCCAACCTCCTTTGAATCCAAACCTCCTTGAATCCCCAACAATTGAACAATTGAATTGGGGAATCCCTTAATCCCTCCAAAAAAAATTTCAATCCCCCGATCTCCTCAAAACCATACACTTTCCCAACCACGGATACCACCAAAGCTGTCCAGATAAGGCGCTGAGAGCAGGTGCCCGACCACCCCGCACCACCATCGACCTGCCACCAACACGGGCAGGTGTCCACACACACACGCCGTGCCGCCTCTGCTGCACTCTCTGCACCGACACCGCCGCGCGCACTGCCCCCTGCACCTGTGCACTCAAATTCCATTGACTGCGTGCAAAAAATACGTGCTCATGATGGAAACTGCGCCGCCGGGGGTCGTTTAATCAAAGTCCTCTAGAGGTCGCCTTTTGACGAGAGTGCTTGAGTGCATCGGTGGACTTCGTTTGAAGCGCGTTGTGGATTGTGAGAAATCCTTTGTCTTTCCGAGACAACCGTGTGTTGGTTTTGTTTTCTTGTGAAGAATTGGTTGTCTGTGAGGGTTGTCTTGGAGTGCTTTCATTTGAGTTTCTCCAGTGTGTCGTTCATCTAACTTAGAGTACGCTCTCACTTGGAAGAAAACGCATTTGTATCAAACTCAGCCATCAAAACCTGGAGGCATTTGAAGCTTCCAGAGAATGTAATGTTT
The DNA here is from genome assembly GCA_014220935.1 of Platorchestia sp. MABIK. Lineage (NCBI taxonomy): Eukaryota > Metazoa > Arthropoda > Malacostraca > Amphipoda > Talitridae > Platorchestia > Platorchestia sp. MABIK. The sequence continues at coordinate 31,499 of JACJUY010000947.1, forward strand.
TTGATACTTTTCTTTCGTGGTGAAGTGGACAAGTTTTAAAATTATGGTTTAGACGATCATTGAGAAGAAGAAACATCTCCGCAAATACTCAAAATTTTTGAGCCTTCCTATTTAATATTCCTAGAAGTGCTTGTGCCCTAACTTTGTAGTGAATAATGTGCCCAAGCCGTCTTAAATGACGCTGATATTGGGTTGAAGCAATGGCTCGACCATGAAAACTGTTTTTAAAAGAAAAGTTCAGAGCGTATTCTTTCTTACTTGGATTCCTGTTTTCATGTTAGAAAGACTTTAAACGGAATTTTAATAGAAGTAAAATAAATTAAATACCGAAACTATAATTTGCGATTTCTATGTAGTGTTCATACATCCAACTTACAAGGTGGAAAAGAGAATATCTAGCCCAGACCAGCAAGCAAGTTATAAACTGTGCACTGTCAAGTTAGAGAATCCTCAAGCGCTCATGCCACTGAAAGTCCGTGAAGCCAAATTTTGAGACCCAAAATTCCTATAAACGTCATTTTTCATTTGGTTTAGTTTTGCATTGGTATCCCCTCGGATAAAACCACCAACCATCCTGTGAGAGTCAACGCTCCCACGAGGTAAATGTGAGGTCTTGAGCGGAAGGTTAGGTGAGTTTTACTCTAGTGGAAATGGAATAGGCCTTTTGTTTACATACGGATCTTTTTTTTCGGTTCACAGCCGTCCTATTTTTCAATACTTCATACTGCCTACTTCAACTTTAATCTTGTTTCATAAACTTACTTCTTAACTCACTTTCTATTTGCAGGGATTCTTGTGTGGGAACACAAAATACACTTGTACACAAATTTCCTGTCCCCCTACATCAATGGATATTTTTTTCCATATAAGCCCCGCCACTAATACAACACACAAGTTCACCTATTTGTAACTTTCGAAATAGTACACTTATCAATTCAAATTACTCTCAAACTAAAGATTGAAACATTCTTTCGTTTGAGAATAGTTTGAAGTCGGTAGGTGCATTATTTCGAAAGTTACAAGGAGGTAAACTTGTGTGTTGCAATAGTGGAGGGGCTTTTTTGGAAAAAATCCCAATGGCTTTAAATCCAGTGATTGACCAAATCATGTCAGTACACACCTTGATATTGTTGTTAAGGAGCCTTTCACGAATTACCTTAGTGGTATGCTGAGGGGACAGCCATTCTGGTTCAGTTTCTCACTAGATTTTAACGAATAATCTTTGAAAACTTTATGATGTATAATTCTATCCACACTTCCTTCTATCATTTCGGTGTCCAGTACCACTGAATACAGAGCAACACTGTACCCTTATATTCTTGCTACCATATTCCACACCTGAAAATGTGTTCTTCAGAGTTTAAGCTGTTCAATATTTTCTATAAAGAGGAGTGAGATCAAAGTGACCTTTGAGCTGCCCTACTTCCATCAAACCTCAACATTTGTTTTATAAACCGTAATCGTATTTCAAATTTGCTTTTCTAAGCTGATTTTTTATTTTAAATGGAGTTTCTTCTATACTGAACGCTTACGAGGAAATCGTGATGAAGCGATGAAGTCCTTCAGTAACTGTTGTCTTGTGTTCCATCAGCACTAAGATCTTTCGAAGATCATATCTTGTCATACCCAATTGAAAATTATGAGCGGATTGCCGGTGGAATAGTGTTGTTACCATGCGTTTTATAGGTGGAAAACACATGGCTTAGAGGTTGAATGTTCCCGTTTTCGGATACAAAATCGCTCGCGAATCACCCGTGTTCCGCCCTTCTTAACGACCGTGTACCGCCTTCAAACCAGATTCGCATCGCGGCTGGCCGTCCATGCATTATGTGTAAAGCAATCGCTCCCGGTTGCACGCACCTCGCCTCACGGGGTGTACAATATCGCTCTGGAAGCTTTGGATCTTACAATACATTCACACTTGATGCATTGTGAATGTATTGACCCAATAAACTCAGTACAATGTTGTAAATCCAATGAAATCGATGCACGTGCAACTGGGAGCTTATGTACATAAGGCAATACATTAGAAAGGACGAGGAATACCGCTCTTTCTATAACTTTTATGACAAAAATTAGACATTCTCTAAATAAAAATTTACATGAATGTCTTACTTCCATTAATCACAGCCTTCCCACCAATGGTACACCAAAATAAAAAATGAATTTAACATAAAATTTCAATCCATTTAAAATACTTCATGTGACAAACAAATATCCATTACATAAACTCAAGCATGGGAATGTAATTTCCATATCACAGAGTTCCCTTTCAACGCTCGTCTACATTATAGACTAGATTGTTAGTTAGTTAAAGCCTCCTTATCCGCAACAAATGCGATCTAAAGAGAGAAAGAAGGAAGGCACCATTTAGTATGGAGTTAACACGTGACTGCGTTTTGGGACATTTGTGTACCACTATGTAAATTGCTCATTTGCATACCGGCATCAATGAATAGCATTTCCATTATTTCATTACCTTTTCAGAATTAATTTTAGCATACGAAGTTAAAATTATCTTGCACTTATATCGTTCACAATTTTTAGAAAGGATAAGAATGGATTTGAGCAGTCCAGTCGGTTTCTCAATTCTGCTACGCACAACCTAACCGAACTAACCGTAGCTGTCTTACAAACGTAGTCACCGTGTTTAGGAATCTGTGCAGAAAGAGTACAAAAACAGTAAGTTGAAAAAAGTTCATGAAACAAGATCAGAGTTGCAAAGAAAGTAGTAGGTGGTTAAAAAGCAGGACAGCAGTGAACCGAAAATAGATGGTCTTTAACATAACAAAAACATTTTATTTCAACAAAAATAAGGCCTACCTAACTTCTAGCTCGGGCTTTCATATTTTTCCCCCCTGGGAGCGCTAGTTCCCGTAGATACAATAGTTGTATCCCTCCGAGGGGCGTCTACATTATACCGGGTGTCCCACAAGAATGTCCCCGACTTTTTAATTGATTATATCTCCGCTTTAACTTAACATACTTGAAATGTCTTTTTTCACAATGAAGTAAATTTTGTTTCCTTTTCGAATGATTTAAGTTTTTGAAAGTCCTTCAATAAGCACTTTACTGTGATCGATTTAATGAAAGAAGTAGAAAAACTAATTGTTTAAAGGAAAATTTTTAAAAACAACACTGGTGTTCTTCTTCATTTCTCAACACCTACTGTTAAAACGAATTTCACAATGATGTATCCTACATTCCACCAAGTAATTACCCCCTCAGAGAGGTTATTTACTTATTTCATCATTTGAAGACACCTAAAATTCAGCTCAATAACGATCAAAGAATTTTCATCGTATTGGAATATGAAGCAACGAAAAACTGTGAAAAAGTTAGAAGAGAATTTAATGAAAACTATCCGGAAAGGAACTCCCCCGATATGGAGACTGTGTATCGCACAGTTAGAAAATTAGAAAGAAAATTAAATGCTCTTCCAACTTTTTCACATTTTTTCGTTGCTTCATATTCCTATATGATGAAAATTCATTGATCGTTTGCGAGCTGCATTTTAGGTGTCTTCAAATGATGAAATAAGTAAACTAGCTCTCAGAGGGTTAAATACATGGTGGTCTGTAGGATACATCATTGTTAAATTCTTTTTAACAGTAGATATTGAGAAATGAAGAAGTACACCAGTGTTGTTTTTTATACTTTTCTTTGAACAATTAGTTTTTCTACCTTGTTCAGGAAATCGATCACTGTAAAGTGGTTATTAAACGATTTTTAAAACTCAAATTTTTCGGAAAAGAAACAAAATTTACTACATTAGGAAAAAACTCATTTCAAGTATGTTAATTTAAAGCGGAAATATAATCATTTAAAAAGTCGGGGACATTCTTGTGGGACACCCGGTACATAGAAGGTGTTGTGTAATGCAACGCACACATTTTAACCATGTACAGAAAAATGCAAAATAAAACGATTTTCATGAGTCTCAAAAACCTCAAACTCCTTCGTTTCCGAGAAATAATGACCTTGAAATAATTATAGATTCCTGTAGGAATAGCCTGAAGCGCGCGCCAACAGCCTGCCAAAGAAGTTAGATTTTACTCGTTGGCTGCATGGAAGCGTATTCGTACGCAATTCTAAAATTATTTCAGGTCATCATTTCTCGAAAACAAAGGAGTTTTGAGGGTTTTGTCGCTCATGAAAACAGGTTTATTTAGCGTTTTTCTGTACATGGTTGAAATATGTGCATCGAATTACACAACACCCTTTACACATATATTATTCTTGATATATGTAGATATCAAGAAATCAACCAATGAAATATATCACTTTTTTTTTCTCGATATACAGTTATTTCGACTCAAGTATACAGAGTTCCCTTTCAACGCTCATATTATTCTTTATAGATCTCTCAAACTTTTAGACATTATAGAAATGATTTACCTGCAGGCAACATATTGAATTTTATTAAAGAACATAACAAATGAAATTAGAGTTACCATATAAGTTTTCAGTACCTCTACCTCAGTTGGGTCACCAATGAACCAGCACGAAAAAAAATTTTTGCAAAAGAAATGCATCATTCATGCGCTACATAGTTAGGCACTTAAAATTGATTGAATGTGCATGTTAATTGGCTGGATGCTGAATATCATTTTTTATAACAAGTTCAAGCAATGAAAAATATTTCATTAGAGATTCAAATGAAAAATAAATGCAGAGAATAGAGCAAAAGAATTTCTTTGCATTACTAATGGGGTTTTATGAAAACCCGAAAACATAATTAGTTAGAACAATTCTCTACTCAAAAACAAAAAAGTATTTACAATAAACCATGCCTTCAAATGATAAATAGGGTGCACTGTTGCACAGGACTCAATGCACAGAATTACAAATCTTGAAAAACAAATTAAACAAGAGAATAGTTAAAGACAGAAAGACGAGCTGACATATACAGCAACAAAAATGAATAAAAAATGTCCATCATAAAAAAGCAAAACAATAACTAATTACAATATGAAATGACCCAAGTGCATATCTCTCTCGGACCCTGACATAGAGAGCAAAGTCCTAAAAGTGCAAGAGTCATACCACGCAGTGCTATTTTTTGGCCATGATACATATTTACAACAATCGATTTTTCATTTAAACCCAGAGTTATGGTTATCACCAGCGTTCTTCTCTGTTCATGTTAGCACTGGAACAAATCACTGTACGTAAAAAGCATATTCGTCTTATGTTTTGTTCAAGGTCAGCATACAATATCACTTATTAATATGGTGAAAATAAGTAACTTACTGTGACATCAATACAAGGTTTGCATACAATTATTCTTCTTAATATGGTAAAAATTAATAACTTATTGTGGCATCAATACACATTTGAAAAAAGAAATCAGTCTTTGTGTCCACTCAGTAACACATGAGTTAGTTATAAATTTGTTTTTCTTCAAAGAATTTTACAGAAAAATCATCATTGTTATTAATTTTAGAATGTAACTTAAGCCTCCCTTGATACTACAGAGGTATTTTCAGGAGAGGTGACAATGAAGGGATCATTTAGAGGACATCTTTTCATGGCAACATGTGTCCCCACACAGGAGACCAAGTGCATCATACAAATAATTTTGTACTTCAATTATCACAACTCAAAAATGATATTAACAACAATGGAGCTCATTCAATTCTGTTTATAAGCCAAAAATAATTAGGTCAGAAAAATCGTCAACGTAAAATTGTGACAAATCATGAGGAAAGAGACATTGCACATCTATTAACATTGTTCTCTATTATCGTAGCGCAAAACATAGCTGATCACCTATATCTTTATTTACCAAGCTCTCCAGTAGAACTGCTTGAAATGAGTTCACAAAAACAATTCAATCTTCTCCATGCTTCCAATGTTTATGAATAGAACATGTAAATGAATCAAGTGAATTTGAACTGTTCTGTAACCTTGCTCAATAATCTATCCAGAGTACTTTGATTTGAATACCACTGCTCTAGTATCAAAACAGTTGGACGGATAACACTTCACACAACTAAGTTTCAAAAATTGAACTCAGCTTGAGCTCGCCTCCCGACTAGAAAGATCTATGAATGAGCATAGCATAACGGTCGATCACCGCAACATCCCGGTAAACAATCAACAAACATGTTTTGAGTATCTGATACAATACTACGTCACAATTTATCTAATGCAATAATTGCTAGGAACACAGTCACAACACCATTCGAGACCTTACATAGTCACTAACTGCCTAGGTAGGCAATGCGCGATGACTCACTCGTTGTCATGAACTGAGAGATCGAGTCACGAGTGCTTTGAACGAGCCCCTAGACCATACTTCAAGTTCCCCTAAAAATTAACTTACGGACAGTAACGTTTGAATGCTCGAAATGAATTAATGGAATAGGACAAAATATTAGACGAAGAATATCGCAAATATTTCACGTGTGTATGCAAGGATGTGAGGGTGTATTAGAGAACGCCTTTTTGTTGTTCAATTCTAATTCAAATTGGCAAGACTAACGTAAAATAACATTTGATCTTTCGTTTTTTCTAAGGACTGGGGTTTGTGATATGTTTAAAACGCACGCAACGACTAAATCCGTTTTTACGGTTAAAGTTTAAAATTTTGTGACCTTGGTAAAATATACTAATTCGTCAAGTTCAAATGTATAAAAACATAAACTTACATCCTTTCATGACAGTTTGGAAAGACTGAGTAATAAAACTGATCGTGAAATTAAGTACATTTGCAACTTTAACTCCTGCTTGACTTATCAAACTCTTTCAGCTGATGTGTGACATTTCGTTGAAGAATGAAATAAAAACATACCCATAGCAATCGTAGGCACATAAATGAACGCAAGTAAACGCACCAATGTTTTATTGTACAGCATAGTAAAGTGTTCATTTACTATGTTGCGAACAATTTGGGAGAAGTCTGATTATGAAATTAAATATTCGAAATGTTTTTTAAGCATGATGCAGTACACGCAACAATGTCAAAACACACGTTTGATGGGTGACGTCCATCCATTATACGAACGGCGATAATTCGCAGTAGCACACTACATGCAGCACACCACCCGCCGCACACCACCTGCAGCACACTGCCTGCAGCAAACTACCTGCAGCACACCACCTGTAGCACGCCACCTGCAGCACACCTCCTGTTGCACTCCACCGGCAGCACACTGCCTGCAGCACGCTGCCTTCAGCCCACTATTTGCTGCACACTACCTGGAGCACACCACCGGCAACACACCACCGGCAGCACACCACTGGCAGCACACATTTGGAAGGCTCTAAGTCACGGGTGGCCGTTCTCAAATGTTACGGCCATTAAACAACTGAAAATCTTGCTCCTTCAAATCATCCATGGCCAACTATGAATTTCACGTCCGAGCTCGACCGCGCGTAGTTAAGAGCGCGTAGAAGGAGTGTTAAGGCAGAGCATACCGACCAGCCTGTAAATCGTACATAATTGTTAATCCGCCGGCGATACTTCCTTGATTTTTAATTGTGTAAAGAATAAGTTTTACCTCACCATGTTTGGTGAACTTTTCATACGAATCTTTCAAGAGGTACAAAATTTCCCTGACCGTCTCAATTATTTTCCATTTCATCACAACGGAACATACAAAGTTTAGAGAGACATTTAAGTTCATGGAAATATTCTCATAGTTCATTTTTGCATCGCGCGCAGAAATCATACGAGCTTTCACACATGATATATTAACAACTCCCCTTGATATTGCATCTTGTTGTGCATTTAGACTGGTTTCTAAAGTAAAATCAACCCTTAAATATCAAGATTACATTATTTTACATATTACTTAAACTTTTCCAGATATCTTTCAGTTGTTTATCGGTCAAAGATTGACGAAATTACAAATCTAAAATTCATTTTAAAAGTGCCGGAATAATTTTTCCATTACATCTTCAATAATTTGCTAATTTTGTGATTCAAAGAAATTCATCCCCATGTTCAGAAATATTTGTTGATGCATATTCACGCTCATTATGTAAAATTCATGGTATAATTCATTTTGAAAATACCAATAAATGAATTTGTTGGACTGCTCAAATGCTTGATTCACCCTTTGAACTTAGCACTCTTCATGTTCCTATTTCATTGAAACAAAGCCCAAACTTGGTGTTCCTCGCTCATAGCCAAATCTACTAACAGCTTAATACGTTCCACGCGTATTGGGCCTGATGTGTACCAATACGTAAATTGCTCATTCCCGCACCGTATAAATGAATGACATTTCATCTGTTTCGCGACCTTTTTAAAAATAATCGTAATCATACAATGTGAAATGTTATCGGGCAATTGTATTTTTCATACTTCTCGGGAGTGATAAAATGTATTCGAGACGCACAATCGTTTTCCGAATTCTGCTACTAACAACCTAATCAACCGTTAACAACTGCAGAAACGCGGTTATAAATTACTCGAAAATTCACCGATAACAATTTTCTGAGAAACCATCTTTATTTCCTCGAATTTGCCCCTGCGTGACGGCGAGTTTACAAGGTCATTTACTGCTTGGAAACACGAGCAGCTCCCTCGTATCTAAGGGTTCAGTAAGGTAACTAAGGGCTCTCCAGCGCTCTGAATGCATAGTTCTATGTATATATTCTGAGTACCATAAATAGTACAATATATTACAGTGTCATAGTACTCATTTTTGAAAGATCTCTGTATACTTCACAATATAGAGAGTTTTAAAACAATGTTCTTATCCTTTGACTGATGATTACTCTAGTATTCTTTCTTTTTTACTTCCAATAGGACGATTCGTAGAGAATCTTCGTCGTAGAATAAAATGAAGAACCAGATTAAAAACGAACTTTACGTTTATTGCATACGCTTCGGAATTATTAAAATTCCGTCATCAGTGCTGAAACAGGAGAAAGAAGAAAATTTTCTTAAGATCCTAATGAAAACGTATATAAATATATATATATTCTACAAAATTATCATTATGGCGGAGAACCATAATTTGTATTCATTCATGCAGAAACAGTTGCATACTCATAATTCACACAGACACACATATACACGCTAATCCAGATACACCCAGTGAACACACACTATGCTTACACACACACACACATAACACACACACACACACATACACACACACAGAATTACGTCAGTAGGTGGGGGCAATTGATTAATTTACAGCATTAATGTCTGTGTTGAGGTTAGGTTTATCAGTGAATATGATAAGGGACTCTAGAATTCTGAGGTCATGCTCACTCTTAGCTCGGCATAAAGCTGAAAAATTAGTTTTTTGAATGAATGGTTTAAATTCTCGCAGTGATCTCTAATTGCTGATTGGGGTGGAAGGGTTAGTGCACGACCGGTTCTATGAGATATTCCTGCGTCTTGGCTATGTCTGATGAATAATTATTGTTGGAGTTTGGTACCTACCAACGTAAGACTGCATGCAGCAGTCACACTTATAAAAATAGACACAGCCACTCCACAGGCACTCATCCAGTCGTTCTTTTCTGTTAAAAAAGGATACAATCTTAAAACTATTTTGTAAGACACTCTGACGTCGACCGTTGTAAAAAACCTACTAACCAAAGGCACTACCTCCCTCTCTCACTACACTACCAAACTCCAACAATTCATCAGCCATAGCCAACACGTAGGAATATCTCATAGAACCGGTCGTGCGAGAATCAGAGATCACTGCGAGAATTTGAACCATTTATTCAAAAATACTAATTTTTCAACTATACGCCGAGCTAATAATGAGCATGACCTTAGAATTATAGAGCCTTTTTTCATATTCACTCATAAACCTAACCTCAATAAAGACATTAGTGCCGTGAAGTTATCAATTGCCCCACCTACTGACGTAATTCTGTGTGTGTGCGTGTGTGTAAGCATGGTGTGTGTTCACTGGGTGTTTCTGGATTAGCGTGTACATGTGTGCCTGTGTGAATTACACGGTAGAGGAAACAAGGTAGAGTCGTTTCTATGGGAGAAAATACACCTCCTCTTGTTCGGCCAGCCAATACAAAGGCTTTATTTAAAACAAACTTTATGACGTCTCCAAAACGCAGTGTCGTTGGCCAATAGTGGAGCCAGATTTTAGGGTAGCAGTGCTACCAGATGCAATTTGAGCGCTGCTATTGGTTTGCAAAGCCACACCGTCAACGAAAAAAAGACTGGTTTGAACCTACCTTGTTTCCTCTATCGTGGTGAATTATGAGTATGCAACTGTTTGTGTATGAATGAATACAAATTAGGGTTCTTAGACATTAAGAGAATTTTGTGGAATGTATGTATATGTTTTCATTATGATCTTAAGAAAACTTCCTTTTTTCTCCTGTTTCAGCACTGATGATGGAATTTTGAAAATTCCGAAACCTATGAAATAAACGTAACGTTCGTTTTTACTCTTCTTTCTATTCGATTCAGGTAAAACTAAGCTCTCTTTAATGAAACTTAATTTTTTTTTACTTTGTTAGACACGTATCTGTAGCAGTACAGCCGGTGAGAAAAGTTTTTCCATGTCAATGAAGACAGAGACCTCATGAAAATACACGTTACGAAGCAGTCAAAAAGTGCATACATTTTTGAGGCAATCTGCTTATGAAACTGACTTATTTACGTTAAAGTTATAATTCGTACTTGAAAACTGACTTTAAATGAGTCCTTTAAATGTATTTTTTTTTCTCACAATTTTTCATCTTGTGCTAAGATAAGTGTGAGTAAATTCCAATCAAATCGATCAAAATGCGATACAAACTCAGAAATTTGCAGTTGTGGAATGTTCAGGTATAGTGTTTACAGGATGGGTGGATGTAGAGACGAATACACGAATCACGTAAGCGACAAGTTATTTATTTATTATGCGTAGTGACTTGATTCGTTTGGCGAGTGTTGGTCACAGTTCATAAGTATTGAAATGAGCAAATAGTGTTATCTATGCCAGAATACACTACGTGCGCATGATGGGAGATTTTCACGTTCCTGAAAACAGGTTGATTTTCTCGGGACTAGCCTTTCGTGTAAATCTGAATGCGGGATTAAGTAAACCCTTATTATGTTTCTTTTGCTCATTCTGTTACTGTGAGTAGCATGGTATATTTGCAATTATTTATAACATTTTTTTGGGAATTACATAAATTTGTTCCTCGCAAGTAAACCTACACGGTTGTGTTTCGGTCAGTGAAGTTGATATCAAAGATACTCTTTTTTAGATAAGAAATTATCTGCCGTGTATGTCAATAGTCAGTTCATTTCTATTACACTGGCATAATTTGTTCATTCAACAGATTTCCGGAGAGATAAAAATAAATATAATTTTAAATCTCTGCTTAACACTTTTAAATTCAGTTAGCAATTTTACAAGCGTCAGAAATAGATTATAAATTGGATTTGACTTCAACGTAGAGGTTTGAAATCATTAAAATATATTTAGAAAACAGTGAGAAAATATATTCGTAAGTTGCAGCGTACTACGAGCAATTACAAGTTCTACGTCTCCGCTCCCAGCTTCAGTTCAAATTCATCCACTTGTGAAGACAAGGTAAGTTGTTTTAACCAACATTCTTCGTTTCGTGTGGAGAAGGCAAATTGTTTTAACCTGCATTCTTCTTTGTGAGATGACGAGGTAAGTTCTTTAAACTCAAATTCTTAAAGTTGTGAAGACAAAGTGAGTGGTTTAATCACAATTTATTCGACATGTGGAGACAATGGGAGTTGTTTTTGACATTTGATAGGGATGAATATCGCTTTTTATCTATTGTGCTTCTATTTGTGCTACATTAGCATACAATTTACATCAGTATAATCACACAAATTTTTAGATATCTTAAAGAGACAGAAATTCAATAAAATTAATAATGTACGATATCAATGAGATAATTTTTTTTTGCAAACATTTCGCTTACAGACAAAAGCAGAACGAGGAAACACTCCCAAAAAATGTTATGTTCAACACACCGTGACAATAGGACTCGGCCTGCCGTTGTGTTCAAAATATCGACAAAACTAGAAAATCATTGTAATTTATTCAGTATTTATTATCAACAAAACAGTCCGTCAGCTCAGTTAAAAAATTGTGCTTACGAGAGAGCGCTGCAAAATATCGCCGACAGCAGAAACAATTTTCACTTCTAACATTTGCACAGTTTACGTGTGAGTTTGAGAACAAATATTCGGGTGTGTATAACCGCAGCACAAATATTGGCCATTCAAATGTTCGCAGAGGAGACATGTCTAGCTCCAATATTCGCCGCTCGAGTTTTGCATCACAAATATTCATTGTGCCAATGTTCCATGGAAGTATTTTCACTTCGCTCATTTGCAGCACATATATTCTGGACGTATTATTTCTCCACATGTATTTTTACCGATGCTTTCTACACCGATATATTTTGCGAGGGAAGATACTTTTCAGCACAAATAGTCACTGCGTAGATATTTTACGCAAAGTTATTTTCAGGCCAGATATTTACTACACAAATATTTACAGGAGATATTTGCAACAGGAGTAGAGGCTGCCGCAGTGCGCAGCGTTGCTGTATTTGCAGAGGCTGGGCTGCGCTGCCGACGCGCGCGCTAACAAACACATAATTCTTGCGTGTATTTCACGAACATCAAATTTGACGTGTTGCAGAATCTGTGATGCTCTGGACAGCAGTTCTTCGGAAATGCAAAGCTTCATTGCAATGTTTCTGTATTACAGGTTGCATTACAGTAATTATACAAAGCAATGCTTTTGTTTTGCGATAATTATAGGTAACAATACTTTTGCATTTCAATACTTCTGTGCAATACCTATTCCCTGCTTTGACTACCACTCCATTCTGTCATTCAATAATGAATTTATTTATCGCTCCCTCACCTCATTTAGTCATTCAACAACCAATTTATTCATCGCTCCCCCACTCCAGTCACCCACTCAATTCCCATCTCATTCTCCTCCCTCCCTTTTACTCAGTCACTCAAGACCCAATTTATTCATTACTCCGCCTCTTAATTCCCACACTGAACACTTCCATCACCACGCTTCCGTAGTAACTCCACTTTAGCTTCACTCTAGCGGTCTAGAATATCTCCAGAATTGTGCTTTGGGCTTGCCTTTCATCTCTGCCTTTTACTTTCACCAATATAATCAATACGTGGCTGTCTTCTGGCGTGAGCCACAAAAACTTACATCTTCGAGGTGATGTCGCGGTCGCCTATCGTCGGCATAGACAGCACGGAGGCAGTCGACAAGGCAGCATGGAATCATTTTCAGCAAAAACATCATGCATATTCAATAAAGTCAATGACGATTCTAGAAGGTCGTTCGTGTAGTAAATTTCATTGTCCTTGAAGACAAAGAAACTAGCTCTTCCGTTAATTAAAGTGATTTTGCTTTACCTGGCTATTTTGTGTGAAAGCTCATAGTTGGCGTTAGTGAAGAAATACAATTAGCCATGCCTCGTACCCGTCATCTACACAAGCGTCTCTTTGTTCTTTTTCTGACTGGACGCTGAGTTGAGTGAAATGGCTCCAGGTGTGCAAGAGAATGAACACCTTTTGTTCCTAGCCTTCCTGCAAAAGTTTATCGACGAATTGATACGGCGTAAAATATTTAAACTTGCGCTCAACTAGCCTCTGTAAAATCAAGTCTTCTTTACTTTTTAGCTCATGCACGCGAGTGTCTACTTACTCTTTGTTCACAGTCGTGCTTTGTGATCCTTGACTTGCGAATAAAAACGCAGAAATTCTTTTTCTGTTTTCACGCTTGTTTTCTTTTAATCCGACCGATGTACCGCGTTCAGTTCTGAATCTGCGAACGTTAGTTCTTAAAGTTTGTGATTTTTTTAGCACTGGGCTGGGTTTTTGAACGATTCAACTTTTCATAGCTGTAGAGCTGGAAGCGTAAGTTTATCACTCTGACCGCGACATGAGCCACTGGCGTACACGGAGGTGATTTTCATAACCTGCTTACCAACCAGTAGTCACAGACTCAATTCTCATAAATATCTTATCAAAGCTAAATGAAAGGACGATCCAGTTGTTGTTTCCTATTTTCAAAATTGCTTACAATAACTGACTTTAAATTCATGTTGAATATTGCACATCAGTTTCAGAGTTAAGCGTGAAGAAGAACTTTTGCTGTTCTAAACATCTTCCCTAACGGAGATAGGACAAATCCCATTGCATGTCAAGTGGGTATGGAAGTACAGTAAATGGTTTTGACATTAGAGACATTTCTTCTATGCAAAATGCCGGTCTTACTAATGTCGATCTTTTGTGTAAATTGTCGGGAAAATAGCTTTACGAAATGTCCAGGCTAATCAGTTATTTCTTTTACACTTTAACTGCTCCCGGTAAAACTATAGTTTAATATTCATTTAAATTTAAAGTAAATTGTGGTAAACAATTTTAAAAATAATAAACATTAACTGGGTCGTGCCTACATTTAGTTTTTACCATTCATGAAAATTGAGTTTGTGACTACTGGTCGGTCAGCAGCATTATAAAGACTCCCTTAGTGACCACCGGTGGCTCACGTCGCAGTCGAATTGTTGAAGGAATATGAAATAAATATCGACAATTCTAAATTACTTTCACCAAAACCCCTCAGGCGAACACAGCTATTGTACCTATGGGAATTAGCGCTCCCAGGGGCCTATTGGAAGTATCGAGCTGAGAACTAGGTAGGCCTTATTTTTGTTGAAATAGAATAGTTTTTCCTTTGTTACGGACAATCATTTTTCGCTTTACTGCTGTCCTGATTTTCAGTGCTAACTACTTTCTCTCTTAACTTTTATCTTGTTTAATAAAATTCCTCCCTAACTTGTAGTTTTTCTACCGAGTGGATCTCGTGTGCGCGGATTCCACACATTGTAAACAGATTCCACATTCCCTCAACCATCTACTATGGTTCCTTCATCCTCCGAGGCTACTATAGCGTGAGGTCTACCGCCACACACCGCCTACTCAGGTGCAGTTTGAGATGTCCAAATTGTTTATCGCTAAATTAAACGAATGGAAATAAGTAATATTCATTAGTAACCTAACCCAACCTCACGCTATAGTACTAGCTAGAGGTTTCAGGCTGTAACAGAAGTTCTGTCCAATGTTTGAGCTATATGTTTGGGCAGGGCACGATTACTTCAATTTAGCTTGATAATGTTGTGTGTTTATCCATGGTAATTAATACAATTTCATTTCTTTTTTCAGATTGTGTAATAATTACCGTAATTAATAACTATTTTTAGCCCTAATGTACACTCCAAGTAAAGAGCATATCAGGCATTATTTTACTGTTTGAATTTCATAAAGGCAATCCGGCAAGCTCAGCAGCAAAAACACTCAAATACCCTTCTGGAAATGATATTGCGAATGAAAAAACCTGCAGAAGATGGTTTTTACATTTCAAAAAGGATGACTTCTGTCTGAAAGACGATCCGAGAGTAGGATGCTCAAAAAAAACTCAATTCTGAGCAATTGCAAGCTGCCATTGATGAAAATCCGACCTACACTATTAGAGAACTGAGCAAAACTTTTAATGTAAGCCATATGACCATATGTCGAGAAATGAAAAGACTTGGCCAAGTCTCAAAGGTTGGTATGCTTGTATTAAAATGTGTCCCATACGATTAGTCGGAAATCAACAGGCAACAGCGTGTGACCTGTTGTGTTTCACTGCGTTCTCGTGAACTTCAGGCACCTTTTTTAAACCGAATCATAACTGGCGACGAGAAGTGGATCCTTTACAACAATGTTCAGCGCAAAAGACTGTGTTTCAGAGCCAATTCCACAGCCGAGAAGTGGACTGCACCCTAAAAAATTGTTTTGTGTGTACGGTGGGATTTAAAGGGAATTGTTTATTATGAACTGATGGGTGACTTTCAAACAATAACATCTGAAGTTTACTGTCAGCAGCTAACTCGTTTAAAAGCAGTTTTACAGGAAAAACGGCCTTCTTTGATCAATCGAAAGGAGTGATTCTGCACCATGACAATGCCAGACCCCACACTTCAAGAGCAACCAAAAATCTCATTGAAGAATTTGGCTGGGAAGTCATACATCACCCACCATATTCTCCCGATCTTGCTCCAACCGATTTTCAGTTTTTCAGGAGCTTACAGAATCATTTAATGGGACAAAGACTTACTTCAAGAGAAGAGGTCGGATGAAACTAGTTTCTTTTTTTTAGTACAAACTGGCTAAATTCTATGAAGAAGGAATCAGAAAGCTTATGGCAAGATGAGAAGATGTAATTAATAAAAATGGTGACTATATTGAAGACTAAATAAATATAATTTTGACAGAATTTTCACTTTATTTCAAATTAAAAAAAATAGACAGAACTTCTGTTACAACCTGATAGATCTCATACTATACTGTGGTAGACCTCACGCTATAGCAGCACCCATCATCCTGTTTGGAACACCGTTGTTGTAGTTAGGGAGGCTTACAACTAAACTATAATTTAAATTTTCCGAAAAATATAATTGTTGCATAGATTCACTAGGAGGAAGTCGAAACTGAGCGACAGACAAGCGTATCTATCTTTGGAGTGCTGTACTGCTTACATTTCATTATGTCTTGAGTGAAGGTAAAGGATCTGGTCGTAGTTTGCGGCGTTGTTCCTGAATCCCTGAGAGAGGGGTGAAGGATGTTAGGGAATTAGGGGTAACTTGAAAAGTCGTAAATGTCGATTTTCAAACCACAAATGACGATTTTAACAAGCCTTAAACGACCAACTTTAGATCGTAAATAACAAATTGGAAGCCGTATATCATAGATGTCGAACTTTTCATAGATGTCGAACTTGTCATAGATAACGAATAAGAGTTGTAGTAAATGATGAACTTGAGATGCCGTAGACGACGAACAAGATGTAAATAATGAACATAAAAAAGCCATCTCTAACAGCGCTGGAATAACTAACATCAAACTATCATTACTTCAAGACGGACCAGCAAATGTGCTGTAGAAAATCTGTGAACTTCTTCAGCCAGCATTCAAATTGATCATATCGTGGCATAGAAATTATTCCATTTGAGGTGTGTGTGTTGCTTATGTGATATGAAAATTACTTATCATATGATGTTGAAATTACGTATTTTATGACACAAAATTTCCTATTTTCTGGTATAGAATTATCTTGGGAAAATTCATCTTTTTGTTGAATTAAAGCTCGATGAATTTAAATACTTAAATTTTACTGATTTTCGACCGCACTAGCGTTGCGGCTGTGTGATCGAAATTTTTTTTAAAAATTCGCCAAGATTCATTTGGAAACAGACTGNNTTTAAAATTCTGTTAAAGAATTCAATAAATTATTTCCTGGTAAGTCTGTAAATACGATACTCTGCAGCTCAGACACTCTCTCCTGTCACTCAAGTTGACTTCTGAGAATTGCTCTGCAGCGCCGCAGGCACCAGAGAGGACGCGACTTCTGAGATCGATGTTGTTATTGGGTCTGCTTCTGTTGTTAATGGTTGTGACCTTGTTATTGGAGGCTGTGACCTTGTTATTGGAGGCTGTGACCTTGTTATTGGAGGCTGTGACCTTGTTATTGGAAAGAAAAAGAAAAAGAAAAACAGTTTATTTCCAATAGAGATGGTACAAAATTACCATCATTGGTTTTTAAAACATCTTAAAGTTAACACACTTAAATGATACACACACACAC
>JACJUY010000947.1:65511-113304 GCA_014220935.1 Platorchestia sp. MABIK
TCAGGAGAGGTGTTACGTGATCATTCTTTTTGAATTTACCTTTGCATCCAACCTTAGCTTCAAAATTCTAGCATTTTTGTAGATCTCTTTGGATATGTTTCGGTATATCTCCACATACCAGGCTGCAATAGTCAATACGTGATAAGGCCAGGGATTGGATGGCCAATAGTCTAGATTCTTCGTCAAGCACACTTTTAATACGATTAAAAAACATTAAAGTCCCGTGAATTGAGTTGCAGGTTTTATCAACGTGGGATTTGAAGGACATGTCTCTATCGAACCATATACCTAAATTTTTTACTTTTTCTTTACTTACTTGCGCAATTTACTATACTTACGCAAAACTTGTCTCACTCTACAATTTTCAACGTAGAAGCGTGATTTTGGTCTCATTCAAAGCGGAAGGCCTGTAGAAACATCGACACGAAGGTCGAAGGTCTAGTTTTGCATTTCAAACCAGAAAAAAGTTATTGTTACGTATGTCCAACATGAAAAAAATGCCTGTTTTTTTCGAATAAAAATTTAATTTAGAATTCAAAAAGAATTTCGCTTCGCTGCCCTGTTTCCACCGTTAAACCACATCAAAAGAGACCAAAATCATGCTTCTACGGTGAAAATTGTGGAAGGGGTGGGGTTTTGCGATAAAACAAAATAATTAATTTTCATATGTACGTTTGCTCAGTAACTTTTTTTATATTGCGAAAATCAAAATTTTTCATAGACGCAAATGTGTTCACAATTCAATTTTACATATCTGTGTGCATTTTAGGTTCAATAGAATGTTGCAATCTGAGCTTAGAAAAAGTAATCTAGGATTTTTCTGGGGAAGACATTTTTCGGACATATGTAACAATGAATTTTTTTCATAACCGTAATTCAAAAAAATCTTTCGTGATGGTGTTTTTACAGTCCTTCCACATCGAATGGGACCAAAATCACGCTTCTACGTTGAAAATTGTTGAGTGAGACAAGTTTTGCGCAAGTATACATATTTTTTCTAATAATCGCGAATTTTTTTTTGCGAAAATCAAAAAGTTTGTGGAAGCAAATGTGTTCGGAATTAAATTTTACATATCTGTATGCATTTTCGTTCCCCTAGGTGAAATAGAAATGTGTACAGTGAAATTTGAAAAATGAGGTCAAGTGCAGGGTAGTAGGTCCCTTTAAAACCATGATCTACACAAATCCGATTTTGCTCTCAATTTCCCCTGTCTAATTGATAGGGTTTCCGTCATCGTCGAAGATGACATAGGCTGCGCTGGTCCTATCAATGGGGAAGCACTCCGGCGGCTCGTAGTACTCTACTTCAGCGTCCACACCAGCTCGGGTGGCAGTCAGGGGCGAGATGGTGGCGGTGGGGGCCACCGAGAACGTAGTTTGGCCGACTTGCCGAGGTGCTGGGCAATTCTGGGGTGGGAGAGAGGCCTCTCCAGGATTTAGTTCACGCCCGTCTTGCGTCACACGAACTGCCAGTATTTTAAAAGTTAAGAAGGTCACTGGATGGACAGTACCGAAAAGGTTATAAATGATAGTTGTCAAAACAGAATTCCCAACACAGCCTGTGCGTAGGCATGAGTTATCCTTGTGACTTCATGAAGGTACTAATAATTACCTCTTATTCAGAGCAAAGATACGAGATGGGTTACGGATCGGACATTCTTCGACACGTCTGTTCAATTTCGACGCATTTATCGTTTTGTTCTTATAGAAGTTACTTAAATATCTCAACTCTGAATTGATTTCTTGAACAAGATTGATAAAAGTTCATTACTTGTATGCTAATTGATAGATGCGACACTATGTGGCACATGTTACAACCATTTCTTATCTCATTGCTGATGAGAATTTCCAAATCACGAGTAATTTAGCCGCCAGTGAATTATAGTGAAGCACTTCGACGAAATGAACGTTTCGATGAAGATTCACCAACGGTTTGATTTGTCATTGTTGCAGTTTGTGACCTATGACTAAATATTACGAATACGTTAGAATTGAATTGGGTTTTGATTTCATGTTGGGTGAAGGTCATGAACGAATAGTAACGCAAGCAATTTGATCATACTATGAAGTAACATCAAATAAATGCTCCACAAGCCAAGTGTGCGTGTTGGCAATTATTGAAAAGTTTTGTGGGCAAATGTAGAAATTATTTTTTTTAAATGAAATCTCATAATTGGAACAACGCATATTGCAGAAGATAGTGTTGTCCTATGAATCATTCCAAGAAGACGATCAATAGAATTACTTCAAAATGGACGATTCAAAAAACTAATTCTTTGTTTTCCTGAATATTTTTAGCCTGGAGATGATGTTAGTAACATCGAGACGTTGCTTTTAAGAAAAGACGGTGATGTAGAATTTTTTAAGACTGACTGTTTTAGTGAATATGATGAGTAATTTTTTCAGTATTTTACCATGTGCCGATCTGGTGCAATGTGTGCTACTACATTTAGGCGAATTCAGCTACATTTAGGCGAAGTAAAAGTCATCTCTCAAACACTGTCGAGAAGCTTACATCTGAGCAACGCACATGTTCTGCGATATGACACTTATGACTCAGATAGAGAGCTGCATTAGTCCTTCAGTTGGCTCTTACTCGTTTGATCTCTAAGGTTATAGGTTATTTAAAGAAACTAACCCACAGGGTCACTGGTAATTTCATCTGATTTTATCCAAGAATGTCTATAAATCAAAATGATCTAAATTCCAAGTCCCCTGCGTTATGACTCTATAAAAGTTACTGACCTCTTTTTCTCATGCACATGATCACGACCACGTGGATTACAACTACTGTAACTAGAAGACCGAGCACTGAGCACAAGATGATGATCGTCGTCTGCGCCGACTGATGTTGTGACATCTCGTCGGTGCCTGCCATGGTAGACATGGTGCCTGCCCAGACGTAGAATATATTGAGGAAAATTTCAGAAGAAAGCTGTTTGCTGGGCGTTAAAAGATTAAGGAAGGGATCTAGGCGAGCGAGATAACCCAGTATAATATTTTACGCTGCGTCGTCTATGGTATTAGCAGTCCAAGTATAACTTCTGCATAGGGCGGCTAAAATTATAGATGAAACACCGAACAAGTTAAACTGGGACTCATCTTCTGTTTTGAGGATAAAAAATGATAACCCTTCATGATAACCTATCAAGCAATGACTTAGCTTCTAAGTTTAGTTTTTTGTAGTTTTTATTCCATCTTGGAATATCTTTGGCTTTTCCTTCAAATGATACAATAATTTTTTTTCCCTACACTCATTCTGAAATGTTGCATTTGTGTATGCAAGCATATAAGTGTCTTTTATTTCATAATATTACTACATGTGCTTTCTCACATAAACTTAGCAACACATGAAAAGTTCAATGACATACAAGAATTACATATCCAGATATTTTTAAAAATTAGCGAACCTTAATGAGCGTATGAAAAATTTCGACGTCAACCGTAAATACCATAACCGTGCGCGCAATGTTTTGAATCTTTTATTACATTTATCGTGTTCTGGAGTGTGTTCAGCTGCTTGCCGCAGACATGAAAATTTCTAGTATTGCTGATTATTTCTTGTTGCGGCTTTAAAAACAACTTTGTTTAATCAGTGACGTAATAGGGACCCTATCTTCTCATATTTTAATTTATCCTTACTTCATAAATATTCAAGTGTCACTTTTCATAGATGCCTAACGTTATATGTAAATGAAAAATACAGATTGCCAGAGAAGCGGCCATTTATATGCAAGACGACTATAATTATTATAGAAATACGTACATTTGTACGTACCCATTATACCAACAGCAGGCTTATGTTCATTTGTAACTTTTCTTTCTAGCACAATAATCTTTGCTCTGAAACAGGTGGAACAGTTTGTTGAGCGAATACGAGACTCAAGCTTCGCTGTCCACTGGTGTAAATATAAAACTCGGGTTAAGAGTATTTTTACGATAAATATCTCTTTAAGCACTGAAAGAATTTATACAAGGAAAATTTGGGAGGCTGTGGCGCCTGTGACAGACAATTTACAGTTGTTCAAAGGATCAAATATCCATGCTTTTTTTACTGTTACTGTACACGACTTGTGATTATGATAACATTTAATTATAATCGATGACATGCATAAATCATGAATTATTGAAAGTGATTTGAAAGTATAGTGTGCCACGATACGGATTAACTTGAACACACAACATTTATTATTAATAGCCAACATTGATAGTTATTATTATTATAGTTCTTATTAATAGATTTAAAACTATATTAGTTAGGCCACGCATAATTCTTCCTGTTAGGTTGCTTATGTAGCCAATTAGAAAGAAATATTTGACGAAAAATGAATATGCGCGGCAAATAGTTTCGTCAGTACATCGAGAGGTAATTTCAAATAGGGCGTAAAGTTGCTGAAATACGCAGGTTGTAGAATTTTGCTCTCTGTTATAATTGAAAGCAGCGCGGAACAAACGAGCAAGCAAGCAACCGAACAATCATGTACAGACAAACGTGTTGAACAAAGTTCACAGAGTTCAACAAAGTACGAGTATTTAAACATAAAGTGCACAATTTAAAACAAAAATGTGCTGTCGTTATTTGGAGATAAGGTATCCAGTTTACATGCTCGTAACAGACAAACAGACCAAGCAAACAAACGAGCATGGAAATGAGCAAGCAAGCTTATTATGGAATCCTTACACAAAGCAATTTACAAATTTTCGAGCTTCATTAAACATTCTAAAATGCCGTCATTTATGACAAAACTTGCACGCTGGTATTACTGCGATCTTCTACCTAATAACACTCTTGCTGTGTGTGGTTATTTATGCCTATATTTGTTTGGTGTCGGCTTCTTCTGTCTCCCTTTCAAATTCACTAGTGCACACGTGCTGGTCGGTATTAATCTGAAGAATTTCATCCCTTCTTTCTTGAGTTAAATTCGTTTGTGCAAGTCGATGCTGTTCGGCTTATTAGTCTGAAGAATTTCACCCCTTCTTTCTTGAGTTGAATTCTCTCGTGCCACTCATTGTTGTCCAGCGCTTTGACGAAGAATTTCCTCGCTTCTTTCATGTGTTAAGCTCTCTTTAGCTACTCGGTGTTGCTCTGCATTATTCCGTAGAATTTCTAAGCGCCGGTCAAGGGTCAATTTAGCTTTAGCTTTTCGTTGGCGAGCAGCATTGCTTCGTCTTGCCATTTCGCATCGCTCATCCGATCGTCTTCGATGTTTTTCTTGCTACTTCTCTCTTGCGGTTGGATACATTTCTATCTTTGGTGGCCTCTTTTGCAGGAATTTTAGTCTGAAATGTCGTCTATTATCTCTTCAAAGCTTTTCAAGAAAATCACAATTTCGAAAACAATAACTCAAGTTCCAAAATCTTGGGCCTCATACCCAGTGGTAGCCAGGTTACTGGTCGAACGAATTTAAAACATTTCTTTTTTGCATTATCAATTAAAAATACAAAAGCGACATGATGAATTTCAACAGAGAAAGCTCCATAGAAAATTTCTATTCGAAAAATAAGCCGATTGCGTATTGTGGATACCATAATCAAGAGGGGGCCACAGGGAGGGACGGAGGGACGGACGGACGAGGCTACTTTTATAATAGTGATAAGGATGCTGAATGACTGTATCTGTGATACAATTTTCACCAGTGCACAAGTACAAAAACATATTAATTGCGGGTGATATTAGGATGGATACATTTATTTGTCATACACATGTGAAAATTTTATTCAAGAGAATACTGAATCCCGTCTCTTTGACGGGCCGTTTACTCTGGTAATTAACTACATTCGGAGCATTAGTCGGAGCATTACATTAAATGCATTAATCTCGAACACTGCAAGCTTTAGAAAGCTTAACTGAGTAAAAATTCAATGCCAAATGCGCCAAATATCAATGAATTAGTTTGCTCACCCCAATGTTGCTGGCCATAAACTGACCATCTCAAAGACTCGAAAATTTAAGCGAGAACAGTAATTGGAGAACAAATAGAATCCACACGAGAGAAGTCGGTTGTACAGGCCGCTTACTTGACCCTCTCGCAAGCAGTGGAAATTAAGGCAAACTCAACTAAAGAGAAACCTGTTGAGGTGTCCAGCATAACTAATTCAGCAATTAATTACCAACTATAAATGAAGAATGTTTGTTCTCGAAAAAATGCATGTATATCAGGTGCGTGAAGTGCAAAACTAACGCAGATTGTCGGTTTAAAGGTAAAGCATTATTGAAAATTCAGGCAATATCCAATGCCAGGTATTTACCAGCGCTGGTCGTTTCTACAGCTGGCGCAGCCGTCATTGTATTCTCTTCGGCGATGGGTGTGGTACCTTTGGTGGTAGTGGCTGGAGCAAGTCGAGTGGTGGTGGAGTTGGCGGAGCAGTCGTGTTTCTTTGGGCCATCGTACCATTGCACTCCGTCTCCGGTGATGGAAACTTTGAATCGGGGAATTACGAAAAAATAAATCGATCTAAACTGCTTCACTTCTGTGTTGTTATTGATCAGGTTTGTTATCTGAAGATCGAATGTTCGTTTGCGAGTAGGACGCGAATGAATAAGTCTCACATCGAGATCATGCCACTCATTGGAAGTGATACCGAGATCAGAGCTTGACACTGAGTAGTTGAGGTAATGTGTCAAATTTAAAAAGCAGCAGAAGACTGCCACTGCCGTAACTGAAACTGGCAGACTGGGAGGAAAGACATGCACGTTGATGACCCATTTTGTCACGGTCACTGTCTCTCCCGAGCTGCGCAACGGCAATCGTCGAGACACACACGGAGGAGTGAACCTTTTCTGCTGGGATTGATCATGGCGAGTTGTTTGAATACCATTTGTTGAATGGGATTTCTGTTCATTCCAAAGAAACGGTGACAGCTGCCGTTTTTGTAACGGTTCACTGCTGTAAGGGAAATTTTCCTTCAGTTCCACTCTGCGAGGGCGGCCGCTCACGTGAGGTGACTCATCCAGCGGGGACAAAACTTCATGAAATGATTTCTTTTTTGTAGTTGTTTTGAATATATTTTCTTCCGCCTTTTCTGCCGGAAGTTTCACGGCCTCTAACTCATAGTAAGTTTCCAGAGAATCCTGCCACGGTACACCGTAGTGGGAGTAATTCCCATATGTTTCAGAACGTCGATGCTTAGCTAAACGAGAAGGGTAAAATGCAGAACTGCTATTCGAGTTTTGGTAGGAATTTGTGTGGCAGAATATGAAAAATATCAACACCGGAAGGATCATTTTGTTGCTGTTGACAAGCTTGAGGCTGCTCATGGAATCACAAATTGGAAAACAGGAAATTTCAGTTCTTCTTCCGTATTTATTTGTATTTAATGCTACGTAGTTCTGGTACACACAGTTTTTTTAGCGAGCATCACTGAACACTTTTAATGCCGGGTTTACTACCATGCAGTAAAACGTAGACTTATTGAGTCAAAAAGCTTGAGAACATAAATAGTTCATTGAAGATTATCCGCCTAAATTATTTTACTGCGTTTTAAGGTATTTTACGTTGACTCTAGAACGGCATATAATATGCCAGTACCGTAGGGAGGGAGAGTTCATAACAATTTTTGCTCCGTAAACGCAATACGAACGTAAAAGGTGAAAAATTTTGAGAACAATCAAAACTGTAAAGAAAATTATCAAAACATATAAATATATTGACCAAGCTAACTTTTGACTAAGAGGATCTGTCGTTGAACGTTGTAAAATTAGAAATAAAGTAAACCGAAACTAGAACTTATATATATGTGATAAAGGGGAATTTATATATATATACATAAATTATCATATATATATATATATATGTATATATATATATATATGTGATAAAGTGGAATTTCACGCACATAAATCTCTACATGAGTGTAAATAAATCCTCGATACTACTATGTGTATGTGTAACATAAAATTACCTTTGAACATAAATATTTGAATGGATGCATACTGCTATTAATTTAGAATTGTAAAACAACTTTAATGTGTAGCATGATGCGAAGTTTTTATAATTGACCTCTATCTGTTACTCCGCTCAAAGATCTGAATTACACTCTGCCTCCTGATGCTGGATGCTTACCACATTTTACGACAGCTTGTTTTTATATTGCAGAAATTTTATGTATTCCTTGCTGAAAGGAAAAACGTATTTCTTGCTCATCACATCCAATAGATTCATATTCAAAACAAAAAAACGCTCAAATCAACGAGTGATCATGTCAATTCTTAACTCAACTTTGGGTTGAATTAATTTGAACTTGACTTGGTTTAATTTGAACTTGACTCGGATTAATTTGAACTTGGCTTGGATTAATTTGAACTTGACTTGGTTTAATTTGAACTTGACTTGGTTTAATTTGAACTTGACTCGGATTAATTTGAACTTGGCTTGGATTAATTTGAACTTGACTTGGTTTAATTTGAACTTGACTTGGTTTAATTTGAACTTGACTTGGATTAATTTGAACTGGATTTGGATTAATTTGAAGTGACAAAGGTATAGTGCTTCAGTAGCAAAGCCTATTACATTCTAAAAGTTTCATCTTGAACGAAAACAGATTAGATAAGGCTGGCGTAAAGGATATCCCACTGGGAAAATTATTTATGCAATTGAATTAATTGAACTTGAAGGATAAGGTGCTACGTGCGCGAGGTGACAAAGGTGCTCCCGGAGTCAACATTTTCATGGTCTTCCTGATCCAATCTCAGCTGATCAAAAACGTTAAGAAAAATTGAGAAAAACCGATTTACTTGGAGTATTTGACATCGCTTAGCATTTGAATCAAGATTATAAGTACGGTGATGTTCGTTACATTTTTCTTCATTGTTTTAAAAATTGCAATACAAGAAGCAATTAAATTTTGAGAAGCTATTTGGTTAAACACTCTTTCATAAATGGAAAGTCGATGATAAAGTTGAATTAGATTGGGTTAGCTTAAGATTGACCAAGATAGATAATATAAATTTAACAATGATTGAAATAATTCAAAGGTGCAATCTAGTTCTCGTCAACACACACACACTCAGTTGCTTACTTGCTTGCTTGATCTGCTCCTCCCTTTTCCGGCCCTGTATTCTGGATACCTCAACACTACATGATATCTGCAATTTTTTTTGTTTATGACTGCAATTTATTTCGATCGATTAGAATTCATATCGATATAATTTCAAGACAAAAAATTTGTCGAGGAATCGAAAAAAACACGGGATGAGGATATATGTAAACTATTCATTCAAAAACATTTTTCACCAACGAAAAAAGAAATGTAAAACAGCCGTTAATTTTGTCTACGAGGGCACTTGTTATGTATAAATAACGAGCCAATTTTGGCTCTCAGGCCCATTCATCGGGAAATTAATTACTGTATGAGGAAACATCAACGCCGAATATTTCCGAATATTTCACTTCATCCTTTAGTACCCGGACACCACAGAAGCGTAATATGAGTGTGATGCATTTGTATGCTAGACGATGAACCCCAAAACTCGTTTTTCGTCCAGCACAGCCCGAAATTAAGGCTCCCTCACGACGTGAAATGTGAGCGTACTCGTATCATTGATACGAAAAGGTAAAATAAAATTAAATCATATAAAACAAAGACAATCGTGCAGGAGGTCGATTGCTCGGTACTCCGTCCTCGTCTACGACAGAGAGAAGACAGTATTGAGTAGCAAACATGAGGCCGGACTCAATGCAAATCTAACTCTAACTTTTACTATACAAACTCCGGCAAAAATTGTCACTGATTTTGCTGTTACGAGCTAATTTTCTCACTGACGAGCACGGTAAAGGAACAAGGTAGAGTTAATTCTACGGGGGAAAATGCACCTCCACTTGTACGGCTAGCCAATAAAATGGTTTTATTTCAAACAAACTTTATGCCGTCACCATTGCG
Source organism: Platorchestia sp. MABIK (assembly GCA_014220935.1). NCBI lineage: Eukaryota > Metazoa > Arthropoda > Malacostraca > Amphipoda > Talitridae > Platorchestia > Platorchestia sp. MABIK. Next base: position 75,391 of record JACJUY010000947.1, read on the forward strand.
ACATGTCGTTAGGCCAGTAGTGGTGCTAGATTTAGAGCTAGCAGTGTTGTCAGATGCAATATGAGCGCTGCTATTGGAGGGCAATGGTTAGTAGTCATGACGTCAACATTGCCGTGCGGTTGACGAAAAAAAAGACTGGTTTGACCCAACCTTGTTTCTTCTACCGCGCTGAGGAGCCCTAGTTCCCCAACGTACGCCGACAAATACAGACACTGTCGGCGTGAGTCTCTGAGTGCACCTCAGGAGTCCCCCAACCCCCGTTGGGCGCTAATTCCCCACGAGGCGCAGGGGGAGATCCCCTACAGCGCACTCCTATGGAGACTTACAGGTGTTGGAATTCTCGTGGGTGTCTGCGAGGGATATTTGTTCTCGTATATCTTCTGGGTTTTGCAAGGGATATTTTTATTCGTTTAACTCATATGTCTCTTCACGGAATATTTGTACTTGTATATCTCATATGCATCTGCAAGGGATATTTGTGGCGTACATCTTATGGGTATTTGCATGGGAGATTTGTACTCGCTTGTCCCACGGGTCTCCAAATGGGATTTTTAAAGATAACATGGGATCCTGCATGGGATATTCACATATCACATAGGTGATATAGGTGACATATCACGTACATTGCTAATATGTATATCCCATAAGTATCTTCATAGCAAAAGGTATGAGGCGTGTCATTAGAACGGTTGATTTTAAGGGTACATTGAGAGAAGGGGAACTTCATATCAGAAGAAACAAGACAATGAAAAATTAGGTCTTAATCCTGAACATGGTTACAAATGAATAGAATAATGCAATACCGAATATATCGCAATTCCCTACACTAAATTTCAAAATCATGAAATTGTCAGAATCATCTAATTGTCAATAACATGAAGTTTGTCAATAAGAAACTCAAAACAATACGAATGCCCCCAAGCGTTAGAGGCATTAAATCTTTCTAAATTCTCAATGATTTATTTATGCATTGTATGAATCGATTTGAATTCCGAGCGACTTCCTGAAATGAGGTAATGAAAATGTCACGAATTATGGTGTTCAGAATTGCGTTAAATAGTTTGTAATGCCTGAATTAAAATCCTAATGACCTACGAGAAACCAATTCGAAATCGTTCGAATATTCATAAACGTGAAATTTGTTTGCTTAGCTGGACGATCATAAAGAATGTTGCAAGTCACAATGTCAGACATTTACAAGCAGTGGTCGTTTCTACAGCTGGCGCAACCGTCGTTGCATTCTCTTTGGCGACGTGTGTGGTACCTTCGGTGGTAGTGGCTGGAGGAGGTCGGGTGGCGGTGGAGTTGGCGGAGCAGTCGTGTTTCTTTGGGCCCTCGTACCATCGCACTCCGTCTCCGGTGATGGAAACATCGAGTCTGACCAATCTATCATAGTCAACAGAATAGGTTGCGTTCATTTTTATTCTGCTCTGAAGTACGTTTGTTAACAGAAGCGTGTTTGTGTGTCGAAGAAAAGAAAACGAGTACAGGAGTTTCACTTCAATATTGTGCCACTGGTTTGTTGACATGATACCGATGTCATCGGACGGTACTGATAAACTGAGGTTATATGTGTTTCCCAAATGGCAGCAAAAGACTGCAGCAGCTGTAGCTGTAATTGGCAAACTTGGAGCGAAGACATGCACGTCGATACTTCGTTCTGTCGTTGTCTCCGTCTCCCCCGAGGTGTGCAGTGTCAGTTGAGGAGGCAGACACGGAGGGACGGACCTCCTCTGACGAGTTTGGCCATGGCGAGGTGCTTGCGTGACATTGGCTAGGGGAGGCGCGTTTTTATTCCAAATAAGCGACGACAGAAGCTGTTTTTGTGGAGGCGCACCGACATAGGCGAAGTTTTTCCAGAATTTCATACCTTGAAATTGGTTACTTACATAAGGCAAATAGAACTGCTGTTTCAATTCTTCGTGAGGGAGTTTCTCAGCTGAGACTCGCTCAGAAATTTTTTCATAATTTGCATCTTTTTCTAGCGAATGTTTCACCGTTTGAACCTCATTGAGAACCCTAAGAGGCTGATGCCAAGGTGGGAAATTATAGGATTGGTTTCCATGTGTCTCAGAAGGCCGATACTTTTCCGGATGGAATGAAGTCAAACGCACACCATTACGATAAAGGGAGTTTGTGTGGATGAGCAGACCAAATATTATTGCTGGGAAAATCATTATTCCTGATCACTGGTTTAAAATTGAACGGTTACTGAGTCACAGCCTTCAAAAATCGGAAATCGCACATTCTCCAGGCCTTTTATTTACTTTGAAAGATATTTCATTGAAGAACAGATAGTTATTTTACCATTGAATGCTTTCAATTAATTATCTCCCTTCCTTATGACATAGCGTGGGCTCCTGTAGATGTTAGAAATGTTCGTACAAATAACTTTGATGAATTTCTCACAAAAGTTTTTTTTTGCTCTTTTTCTTAAGTTTGAAGTTTGCTTCAAAAGTGATATACTCGTATTTCTTTGTGAAACAAAAACTTAAAAAAATTTTCACGTAGTGAAGTAATCCGTATAATGCGAGTACATTTGAACATAACAGAAAAATAGAAAAATATTTGTGATGTCCAAAAATTTGATCAGTGGCTGCTAATTTAAAAAGAACAACATAAAAAATTAGACGCTATGAAACCCGTGTAGTTAAGCAGGGCTATTTTACTTAATTCTCAATGTTTTCAAATGACCTTCGACCACATCACTGAGCTCCCTCCCATGCCACCAGGATAAACATGAGGGCTCCGCCACTCCCAGCACTTCAGGATTTGAGCACACAGCCACGGCCTGCCACTCCACTCTAATGTGCTGTTACCGATGCACATTTACTTTAACGGTAATAGTTAAAGATGCTTGTTGCATTCACACAAGATGCGGATCAACTGAACGTCGTCTAGGTCAGACTGTCTCTCAACACCTCTAACCACTGATACACTAACACACCATCCATCGAAGTAAAGCTTCCTAAACCTGATAAGAAGCATCCGTCGGTTGAGGGACATGCTTCTTTAGCTTTGTTAGTTTAACTATTTTTACCAACTCCGTCAGTCAATTTTGTCAGTAGCAATTTGGTGTGGTCGCATTTTGATTTGATGTTTAATTTTTTTAATTTTTTTTATTTTGATTTGTGAGGCAAAATTGAATGTTGGTGCCAACTAGGAAGGAACCATATTAAAATTGATGGGACACTGTACCAAATGCAAAATTTGAAATATACTCAAAAAGTTATAAATTCCCAAAATTTCGAGGCAGTATTCCTTTTGCTCCTCAGTGTCTTAAAATCACACACTTCCTCTTAAGCTTTTTGGTGGTACTGGAGATTTTGGCTCCATGATTCCGGTACTCTTACATGAACTTCTTCTTCAATTTCATTTTGGCTTCCATAATTGTTCCTGTCCCTTTGTGCTTTGTTTAGCCGCTCGTTTTCGTAACGTTCCCCCCTGTACAACTTCTTGGTAAATTTTCTTCGAATAAAAATCTTGCTCCTCGTGGTGAAACTTATGTTCGTAAGAGTGAGAATTATTTTTCCTTCTTAAATGAGATTGTACAGTCGAAAAAAGTTGAATAGTTGAAAGAAAAACGCTCGAAGTTCAAATGAGTTTGTAGAGTGGCTGAAAAGCGTAGGAAAAATATTTGGAGAGAATTTGAGAACCGAGGAAAAAATATGTTTGAGAAGAAAGGGAAAAAATAAGAGCGTTTGGAGAGTGTTAGAAGGACGCTTGAATAGGGTATAATTAAACTGTAGTACAGCTCATTCAAGGACATAGACTGTTTTTATTTTGAAACTAAAACGAGAGGGACATACCTTGACAAAGGGACCTTGAGGTACACACTTTGACAGGAGGCAGGGGTGTGTAAAATGAACACTTTACATTATTTCAGAACTTCTTTGCTGTCAAGATAATGAGGTTCAAAGTTTCAACATTTGGGCTTTGTTTGTCCCGCCTTGTGTAGAAAACGGAGAATTTTCCCCTCACATCGATTTCAATTGTTCGTATTGTTCATTCAAGATGTTGGCATTGCAGTAGTGTCGATGCCACTTCAACTTAGTTTTTAAGGGGTGTCGGTACATGGATCCGGTCTTCTTAAATAAGATTCTTTTTCTTAGTTTGTTTCTTCGTTCAATCGCTAGGCCGCTTCTAGTATTGCGCTATCCTCCTGCCCTGTCATTGGTGAGTTTCAAGTGATGTCGATAATCTTAATTTACTTGTCCATACTTTGAATTACGTTAAATGCCATAGTCTTGCCACCGGTTTCAATGTCAGTTTTGTTTCGTTACAGGTCTTACGAGCACCAATTACCCATGTCAGTTTAGTACAGCTCAGTCTCAGTGTAATCTCTTGCTCAGTATAGTCCCGGCTCCTATTGTACCGTTAAATATTCATTGCATTCTTTCATTCAGTATAGTTTACGTTTATCCGGAAATTTAATGGGATTCAGTCTAAATGAATATCTCTGTATTAGTACGATTATTTGCTTCTCGTCCTTATCGTATTTACTTGAAACTTTGATTTTTGTTTTCGCACTAAAGTCTTAATTTTGTTTTATTAAATGTTGGTAACTTTTGAGATTGTTTATCCTTACTTTGCAACACTAATTTACTTATGAAACCCTCAAAGATACGGTTCGTCAACAGTCCTTCGCCCAAGTAGGCAATTCGAACTAAGGGCTAGAGTTTGCCCTGACAAGGGGCTCATGATATGTATGCTCGTCTACGTTGGACCTTCTATGTTTACAGCGCAGCAGAGCTCCTTCTGCGCGTACGACTGCGCGGCAGTTCAGTTCTGGATAAGAGGCAGCGAGCTCAGTTGAAAGGCCGTGTCTCTGGCGGTGTATTTTACCGCGTGCCAGCGGTTATAAATACGTGTCGTGTGGTGTATACTGTGACAAGGTACCGTGTTTGTACTACCTCTACGGCTACTGTTGAGATCACGGCTCCTTCTGCTGCTGCTATGGAGGTACGGTTACTCCGGCCGCTCCTACGTTATACGTTCTCTAAACGTAGATCTACGTGGGGCCAGCCAGCCAGCACGATGAGCTAATCCATTCGGTCTGCCCTGTGAGGAGGTCTTCTCGGCACGCGGGAACCACTTCGGGACTCCTCGTGGGACGACTCTCGACGGAGGTTGGTTGGAGAGGTAGAGGGCGCTGCTAGCTTTGACCATTCTTTGGGAGGCCTTACGAGCAATTGTAATTGTCCTACAAATTATGTGAGAACCCGTAAAAAATTAACACGGCAACTTGTATTTCATCTTTTCCATATATTCATAATATAATTATCGTAAAATGCGTAAAGTGCGTAAACCTGAAATATTTTAGAAATGTCCTCCTTCTTTACTTAATATCCATATATTGCGTAAGTCATGCTTTGTTAGTCTCCAGCTATAATGCGTGACTCCATCTCTAACAGGTTGCCATTTCTTGGGAAACTTCGGGGTGCTGGGAAAGGGGTCGCCCTCAGTTCTCTCCCTATTGAGAGCGGAACCTTACGACCGGCGGGGGTGATAGCTCGAGAGTCGGCCAAGATTACTTTGTTATTTAATAAGCTCTGGTCTCGTGGGCTGTTATTACTGGCCCATTCTGAATTATTTTCAAGGCCTTGTCATCAATGTAAAAATTCAAATTTAAATGTTGCCTTAAAATTTAACAACAGTTGGGTGTTTAGTGTTTACGAATCAGCATGTTTGTAAAATGAAAAAATGTTGAATATGCATTGGCTTAGGGCGTGTAAAAGGCGAAGTCACTTTGCATCAGGAACGTTTGCCCAAATGATGTATTTTTTAAGTTAACAGTTTACTTGACGTCCAATTCGTCGTTCTAGTTGGTAACACAACTTTTATCCTGGGCTCATTTCTGGGAACTTACTTGGCTTCCCTAAATGCCTGACATATCCTGAATGACTGCCACAGTTCTAGTCCGATGCACCCGACCGTTTTTATCCTAAAAGGAAAAACAGCATGTTTTTCTTCATTTAGATATTGTGAAAATAGTTAAACTTAGTAATCTAGAAGCTCATTACAGCCATGGGGGTTCAGTTTGACAAATACCTCAACTTAACTCGTTACCCGTGTATGGGACCATATTGGTACCAATAGATAAATTGCTCATTCACGTATCAGTATAAAAGAATGATAATTCATCAGCTTCGAGACCTTTTTATCACTTCGGGCTGTAATCAGATAAGGCGAAATGTTTTCTCGTAATTGTGTTTTCCTACTTCTTATGAGGCATAAAAATAGATTCAAGCAGTAAAGTCGACTTCCCAGTTTTGCTACTTACAACCTATACAAACCAAACGTTAACACCCGCGGTAACGCAGTGAATGTGTTAATGACCCACCACTGCGTAGTTGAAGCAACCCCAGAATATGACAGACCCTCCTCCTTATACCGCCCCTCTCTTACCAGCTTTGTTAACAGCTTCATGAGGATTTCGATGAACGGCGAACATCATTGCTAGAGACAGAAAGAATTGTGTTTTATCTGTCCACGTGCCACTTGTACGTGTGCTATGGCTCAGTTTAAACAAGTAGTCTATTGGGAGGTTTAATATCGGTTGTTTATGAGTCAATGTGCACATGAAGCTCATAGCATGGAGTTCTTTATAGAGATTTCGTTCAAAAATTACAAAAGAAGGGACACAATTGATGTTTCGCAGTAATTCTAGCATTGATACAAAGCGATTCAGGTTAACAATTCAATACAATAGGTTAAAATTTTCTCACCACCACAGTTTTGGCTCGAATTGCTGCATGAAACTGAATCTTTCCAGATCTGGTAGGCTCATATAACAGTAAGGCATGAAACACCAGTGAATTCCGCTACTTTCTTTACTGGATGTCCCTTAGCCCGACCAAATGCTGTCGTTCTCTTTGCTTTGGCGACAGGAGAGTTGGGTTTCTCCATCTAAAATAGGAAGCCATTGGAGCCTGAGGACAGACGTCTACAGATCTGAGACTGTTTATGTGGAAGATACGTGGAAATTTGAATCACTGATACATAAGCTACATTTAGTCCAACCATGTATCCACAAAAATTAACACAGTGTGATATGTTGTCACTTTCAGTTTATATTATATAAAAAATGACTAGAGGGTCAACTATCAGTAAAGATTGTTTAAGAATTTTTACCAATCAAAAGACAGCTTCCTGTGCAACTTTTGAGTCAACATCAGTGACCTGAAAATAGATTCGTTAATAATATCAATAAAATCCATTGGAATATCGTTCTTTCATTCTACTTAACCATCAGTCAATTAATTGCTCAAGTGATAATGAAAGCTCAAATCGGCTTCTTGGTTTTTGTACATGTTTCACTGTCAGGTGAAAATTTTGGGCAAAAAAACTCTTGATATTCCAGAAGCACTTAACCCATGATGTACCATTTGATGTTTGAGTATGGGTGTATCATCCGTTAGAATTGACAAATACGATACGTGACACTGACGCAGGGATAGGAAACAGTGGAAATTAATGCTAGTTGATTTCATTTACAAACTGAATGCTGTCCCCCGCGAATGTGCCAGAAGAAGGGAGAGACTGGAACACCAGCACGCCCTTAGCGGCCCTCCAGCACCGTGCCACGATCAGTGTCACGGAACAGCAAATCGTCAATAATTTGAACAAATTTACTCGATAACGACTGCTCGGGAATTTGTAGATTAAAATATTACCTCAATTCAAATTTAACTCGCACCGCTAAATAAATGGGGTCCGAAATACCGCGTTTGTAAATTTTAGAATCGTGACATGAGATTAAGGTATTGGGTGAACACGTAGCTCTGCAGAGAATAATGCAGGGCTCGAGAGTTCAGCTTACGTAATTTTTTGGAATAGCTTGTCCAAGACTAATTAAATTCTAGCCTAATTAAATATGCTAAAGCCTAATTTAATTACAGTAATTATTATATATAAAACATCATTAAATTTGAGCACTTGTTTTAAAAAATAATCCGAGACACGACATTTTACACTAGTAGTAACTGAAATAGAAATTTGGAGTAATTACTGTTATCTAAATATTAAGCACGAAGTCAGTTTATTTATGGCAACGTTATACAAGTTTTAAATCTCCCATCATTTTTGAGGTAAGTGAGGCAGGTTACTTAGAACTGCAACTAAGAACTGCGCAAACCATTATGATCTCGAGTGGCGAAGCAGAAGCGAAGCGCAGGGAGGCAGTAGGTCGGCAGAGAAGACTAGCCCATCATGGCACCGTCAGGACCCTCTCGCAGATGCAGCGATGGAGAACGGGAGACGGAAGCCAAGACACCGGCCACACTCAGGAGTAGATCTTACAGTAGGCTTAATGCGTAGAGAAGTAAAGGTGGTAAAGTCAGATAGAAGGCTGGCTAGCAACGACGCTGATGCTGTCGCAGAAACTTCAGAAGTCACTTTTTCTTCGGTGTATTTTTAAGAAGACGAAAACTATTATGAAGAACACCGAATGATTGCGCCTTTGATTATTGAAATAAATGTTAGTGACGTTTTACTTTAATATCATTTTATCATTTTTAAGGGAGTTGTTTATATTAAAGCACCATTGCCATAAAAATCCCCGAAGAAAAACTTGGGTTTTCTGCAAGAATATAATCTTCGACGTAGAAATATGTTGGTTATATGTATGGCAGCATTTAAACAGATGTTCACTTTGCTTAGATCGCAAATTCACTAGAAATTTAAAAACGAAGAAAATGCTAACTAAATTAGTCATTTTTATTCAAAAGAAAAAACAAAAAAAAACGAAAACGTTTCGGAGACCAGCTCCATCATCAGTTCTGTAAAATACAAAGAATAATCAATCTAACGCAAGCATGAAAACACAATCGATACTAAATTCCAGAATATACAAAATAAAAAAGGAGGACAACTATGCATTAACTATGTGAAGGGGATACGAGCTGTGCATGTTGTTTAAAATAGGTTTTTCTTTAAAAATTTGTAAAGATTCTAAAATCCTAAGGTCAAAATCACGGGAAGAACTGTCAAGGATTTTAAAATCACTGTCACGAATAATTGCACTACACTTCTTGGAGTGGCTGCGTATTGCTGAATGAGGACGTCATTCCGACGTACGCCGATGCGCACTATTTACGCAAGAGTGGCATAGCACGACGGAAGGGTTTTCGTACTGGTAACTTGTTGGCTCATCCTCCTATTCAGCAATACGCAGCCAAGCCGAGAAGTGTAGTGCGATTATTCGTGATAGTGATTTCAAAATCATTGACAGTTCTTCCTGTGATTTTGACCTTAGGATTTTAGAATCTTTGCATATTTTTAAGGAAAAACCTATTTTAAACAACATGCATAGCTCGTATCCCCTTCAGAGAGCTAATGCATAGTTGTCCTCCTTTTTATTTTGTATATTCTGGAATTTAGCATCGATTGTGTTTTCATGCTTGCTTTAGATTGATCATACTTTGTATTTTACAGAACTGATGATGGAGCTGGTCTCCGAAACGTTTTTGATTTTTTTTGTTCTTTCTTTTGAATAAAAATGACCAATTTAGTTAGCATTTTCTTCGTTTTTAAATTGCTAGTGGCTGCATTTGTGCTTATAAATGTCTTAACACTGGGTTTTCGAAAAATTTAACTCCGAGAGTTATCACGAATTTAGTAACGAAAAAGGAAAGCCTCAAGTGATTGCCGTACTCGGGCTAAAGTACATGTAGTGGGGTCATAACAATTACTTCGTGTTCAGAAGTTGCAAATCCTTCAGTATGTCCCGACTCAAGCGAAGATATTTCTCATCAGATCTCATTGTATTCCTTTCAATATCCTCCAAATTTGGTTAGAGTATATCACTACTTTTGCAGAGTAGAACTTCACTCATTCGTTGAAAGAACTTAAATAATGGCCCTTCCGCGAACATTACAGAGTATTGCATTTTAAGGACTGCTGTGTGGGTGAATCTTGAGTTCTGATAACACCACACTTTCGCAGTTATTTTCTTATTTTCAAGCATGCAAATTTTTAACCCTCTACGACCTTATTAATTACGTTTGAGTTCCTCACACAATACTTTATTTCTTTGATAAACTCTTTTCTTCTTAGATGCTGTCATCACCAAAGAACTTATTTGAAGCGTTTCGTCGAATTGTCATAGAATAATTGAATAAAAAATCTATCGCAGTTGTTAGTGATCAACACTTTCTAGCACATAGCGAGCTGTTCTTATCGGACTTTCTGTAAGTAAAATATTTCCGCCTATGAACAAAATAGCAATTTAGAAAAACGTTATTGATAGTGGGATGTAGAATAAAAGGTTAACATATGATGGGCCAGTAAACATTTAGGATATTTATATAACGTAGAAGAAATTTCAAAACAAAGGAAAATGAGATTCGCAATTTGTTTGTAATGTTGCTCACATAGAATGAAATTGAAACTGGCATTTCAACACATGAATTAAAAGCTTACAGTTTGAACAAAGAATAAAAAGGAACAAAGAATAAAAAATATTTAGTACTCAGCAGTTCATGTCCTCAACAGCACACGGAAGTTGAAGAATGTTAATACAAGGCAACTTCGAAGTTAGGATAATATTTTTTGCGAAACAAATTTGCATAGAAAGAAATGGGGAAGTAGTACTTTAAAAACATTTACTTTGAACGTTTCGAGCCTTGGCTCATTCTCAACAAAAAGTCTGCAAATAAAATAATAGACATGTCAGTACACTCAAAATTACAGAAGCGCAGAATATAAGCACGAAAAATAAAATGTATAATATTTAATTTATCGATTGACCAATTTCTGAGGGTATGTACTCTACATTTCGTTGAGAGAAGGTTTGAGTTTATGAATGAATAATGACTCTAAAATACGTAGGTCTAAGTTGGCGGTACAAGTATCTAATATTTTAAATAGCTAATGTCAACAATCTGCTTACAGGAACCATTACTACAATGTTGTCTTATACTAGAATGAGGAATTGACGATACTTTTGTCCTTTTCAAAACAAATTTGATGCCCACTCTTTTCATCAATATTTAAATTCAAGACATCCCAATATAAAATTCACTTTAGATCTAGAAAAAAATAATCAATCGAATTATCTTGATATCAATGTTTACCGATCTGGTAATAAATTCATAACCTCAGTTTACAGAAAACCAACATTCTCCGGGTTAGGTTTAAGTTACTTTAGTTTCTGTTGCAAGAGATTTATACTTAATAGCATTTCAACCCTTATAACTCGCGCCTATAGTATTTGTTCAAACTACCCTAACCATCATGAAGAATTTACATTTTTGCAGTGTTATTTTACAACCAATGGTTATCCACATTCAGATATTTTTCGTGCAATTATTAAGTTCCTGAATAGTAAATTTATTCCGAAATCTCGTGTTCAAACTCTTAGCTATTGTTACTGCGTTTTGCCATATTTTGGATTTCAATCGGAAAAGTTGAGAAAAGACCTTTTAATGCTTTTGATCAAATTTTTCCCAGAAATTTCCTTTCGTATTATTTTAGTTAACAAACGTACCATTGGATCATTTTTTAGATTTAAAGATGGGCTCTCGACCGGCATGCGATTTTCCCTCGTCTATAATTTTAGTTGTGCGCGTTGCGCATCGCAGTATGTGGGTTCCACCCGTAGAGCACTTTACGTCAGGGTTGCTGAACATGCTGGTCGAAGTCATCGTACAGGTCGCTGGCTTACTTTTCCTACTCATTCTAGTATAAGACAACATTGTAGTAATGGTTCCTGTAAGCAGATTGTTGACATTAGCAAATTTAAAATATTAGATACTTGTACCGCCAACTTAGACCTACGTATTTTAAATTCGTTATTCATTCATAAACTTAAACCTTCTCTCAACGAAATGCAGAGTGCATATCCTCTGAAAATAGTCAACCGATAAATTATTATTACATAAATTTTTTTCTTCATGGCTCATATTCTGTGCTACTGTAATTTTGAGTGTACTGACATGTCTATTATTTAATTTGGAGACTTTTTGTTGAGAATGAGCCAAGGTTCGAAACGTTCAAAGTAAATGTTTTTAAAGTACTTCTTCTTCATTTCTTTCATTGTAACTTTGTTTGTAGAAGAACCCAAGTCGAAGCTATTTATGGACATGAAACATAAATTTAGTTAATGATGTTTCACAGCCAGACCCAAGTTAGAACCTGTGCGTCAGTTTAACAGCATCGAACGCAGCTCCTCCTGTACTTAATTTGACTTCAGTGAATAGTTGTTTAGATTACTGCTTTTCATGCCATTTACGTTTTTCAGGCGAATATGACACGTAAGCGGTGACTGAGTCATTACGCTCTCAAAATGGCTTTTGTGGAAGTCACATAAGTCTAGATGATCTGGTGAAAGACGCTGATGCATTAGCTCTCAAGTTCAATCGCGAATAAATGTCACTTAAAACGCAATCAACAAGAAGGTGGGGAGGGAGATTCGTGCAGTGCAGAGCTACAAGCGGAGTTACAACACTCGAGAAGTGTCAGTGGACAATAAGTAAACGGTTTTACGTACATGGGTTTATGTAAATATTAACAGCGACTAGAAATATTCAGTCGATTTGAAAAACTCCTATTTTATGGGAAACTTACCAAAGCAGCCCAACACTAGAGAAATTAGTGTTAAATGTGTTCAAAAATACACTAAATTAACAAAGTCATTTACTCTTAAGATGCTCGGAACCGAGCTACGCTGTGGAGCCCTGATTATTATGCTTCAGAAAGGCTTGGAAAGTGTCTCGCATGATAAAATACACCACAATACTGATATGCCTGATCTGAGCCAAATTGTATTTAACAGCAGATCTTTGCTCAAGTTGCCCTTATTGGTATACTGGTATATACCAAGCCTTTTTCTCTTTTAGTAGAGAGTGGCTGAGTATCAGTGACATGATACTCTTACAGGGAATGTACATGATTATTTTAATTTTTTCATAAGTTGAACTTATGGTGAACTTAAATCGTGATTTACATATTATCCTATTTTTCTCTCAATTCCCCCTGTTTAATTGATAGGGTTTCCGTCATCGTCGAAGATGACATAGGCTGCGCTGGTCCTATCAATGGGGAAGCACTCCGGCGGCTCGTAGTACTCTACTTCAGCGTCCACACCAGCTCGGGTGGCAGTCAGGGGCGAGATGGTGGCGGTGGGGGCCACCGAGAACGTAGTTTGGCCGACTTGCCGAGGTGGTGGGCAGTTCTGGGGTGGGCGAGAGTCCTCTCCAGGTTTTAGTTCATGCCCGCCTTGCGTCACACGACCTGTCAGTATTTTAAAAGTTAAGAAAATCCCTTTATGTAAAATATCGAACAGGTTATAAATTAAATTTGTCTACTCAAAGTTAACCATTGCAGGCTGTGCGTAGGCATGAGTTATCCCTGTGACGTCATTAAGGTGCTAATAATTAGCTCTATTTTAAAGCAAGGATAGGAGATGAGTTGCGGATATGATTTGCTTCGACACGTCCTTTTAATTTTTGGCACACTTATAGTATCACTCTGATTTGAAAAGCCTGAAGATGATGTTAGTAACATCGAAACGTTACTTTTAAAAGACAGTGATATAGAATTTTATGGATTGACTGATAAAAAAAAAATTATATTTATGGAGTAAATTTTTCCATACTTTAACACGTGATGAACTGGTGCAATGTGTGCTACATTTAGACGAAGTAAAAGTCATCTCTCATACACTGTCGAGAAGTACGGCTACAACTGAGCAACGCACATGTTCTACGATATGACACTCATGAGTCAAGTAGAGGGCTTAATAGTCCTTCAGTTTGCGCTTACTCGTTTGAGCTCTAATTCAGGTGGAAGATGCTTAATAAAATTGAGGCTTTAGCTTTAGAAGTTGGTTTAATATTCTGATTAAACTTTAACAACATATTTCATAAAGAGGCATTGTGGTGATGTGTTAAAATTTTTTTTCACAGGGATTTACATCAGAACATAAAGCATTACTTTATTTAAAGTAACTGAAAATGCTTAGATTTCTTGTTATTCAACAGTGCGAGCGTGATATAAATATTTACAGTAGATACTTTACAGGATTCTATATTTGGGAAACTTTGGAAAATGAAGGTCTTATTTTGGACCTGTGGACTGTAAATTTAATTACTTATAAATTTTTAAAACTGATTCAACATGTGCTAGAGGGGTCTAATTTAACCAAACAGAAATTCTTCTATTAAAACGTTTGTAGTGCATTTTCAACAATATGACGGCACGTGTGACGTCATCGCAACACCAAAACAACACATTTTTTATTTAATCGTCTGTACCTTTTTTCCGAGTGACACTTTTTTGAATAGATTTAGAATTTCAATGTAATTTTTTGAAGTGTACTGAAAATTGAGGCAAATTGATTGAACATTTTCTGTACACTGTACATTTTTATTCTTCCTTCTATCATTAACAGAAATTAGCACGTTTTCATGACCTTCATGGAAATAAATTAATACAGTTTCTTCTTTATGAAGAAAATTTTAAAATTCTTATCCGTTGTACTGTGGTTCTTCATTTTTAATCATATCCATTTAAACGAAGAATGTTTTCGAAAATGGTAACCTATAGAGTCACTGGTGATTAAATGAGATTTTATCCATGAATGTCTACGAATCAAAATAATCTAAATTTTATGTCTCCAGCGTTGTGACTCTGTACATGTTACCAACCTTTATTTCTCATCCGCATGATCACGACCCCGAGGATTACAACTACTGTCACTAGAAGACCGAGCACCGAGCACAAGATGATGATCGTCGTCTGCGCCGACTGATGTTGTGACATCCCGTCGCTGCCTGCCCAGACATAGAAACTTGTGAAACAAAAAGCATACTGCAACAGGTACGAGACGAGAGATTCATTTTTGAATTGGCATTAATGTCTCAGCCTTTCAAATCTCAATTATGCTCAAGTGAAAGTAAAGAAGTTAAATAAGACAGGTAATACCATGGAAGAACTGCTTACACTGTTGATTCTAATCTCAAGTGTGACAACTTTCATCATTTCTGCTGTCTCCTGCGCAGTGTCAAGGAAAAAGAACAAACAGCGAAGAAAAGGAAATGTCTGAGTTCGGTTCAGTAAGACTAACTATGGGAATATCAAGAGTAGTTACGTCGGCACCTGCAATGCAGCCCCTTGAATTTGCCCCCCTCTCCGAAAAATGTAACTGAATTTTACTCAGAATTTTTTCACGAGATTTTGCTAAACACACTCCTATGATGAGAATTATTCGCAGAAGCGATTTCAGTGAGTGGCGTCGAATAAGTTTTAGGACAATAACCGTACTAATACTCATTCTCAGTTTAATAGTTTTGGGTTTCTATAAAATTGTTTTTGATTATTTATTTTACTACTTCCCAGTTAGGTTCAGAACAAAAACACAAGATCACATAAAAATAGGAGCTCATTTGACTTCTTGAAATGCAGACTCATCAAACAACACTCTTATATAACGGGCTTTTAATATTTACATGAACAAATAAATTTTCAAAACCTCTTTCAAAATTGACCGACATCCGGTAGAGCAAAACTTTTCAAAATAGTTCAAACCACTGAATGAAAGTTAGCTGTTGTTTTTCCCATCCCAATTTTAGTATTCCTGTGGTAATTAAAACCACATCCTAGTTTTAACTCACGCGAATTTGTCTTGAACTGAATCGTTTTCTTGTGAGGTTTGTTATCCTGAAAATGAATGTCACTTGCTGCACGCGTTAAGGGCACGATTCGGGTCAACTTCCGGATAATGGTAGGTTTTCAGTTTATAAACTCATCTTCTAAAGAGTTTTTTCGCGCATCCTACGATATAATTGTCTATCAAGTACGTCCATTGGTTCGTCTCCTAGACGGAGTAGAAGACGCGCACAAGCGTGACATTGGGGCGCGCTAATGGATGGCTGACCTACTTCTTCCCCCCTTATTACCAGTCAGTTTTGAGTGTTCCTCTACGGGAATAGAAAGAGAGTTCATTCATGGCCTTGCTTGAAATGCTTTCGTACTCAAACGAAACATTCTATTACTCAGTGATAAATTATGACGGTGTAATTGAATGTTTGTTTCAGCTATTTAGCTATATGTTTCATCAGCTATTTAGGTTGCTGTGTAAACATATAATCGCCTCACGGAGTTTTGAAGCTACAGGAATGGCAAATATATCAATCGAAAGGGCTCAAAAAGAGCTACAAAGCCATAGAGTTGATTAAAAAAAATAGTCAGTAACGACGAAAAAAGTTTATCTAAAAAAAACGCTGTTACTTTTGATATGGATCCTTCCCCACAGTTTTGAAGGTACAGAGAGAAGGTACAAAATTGCTGATAAGACTCATTTCAAAAATTAGATGTGATCCCACAGTTTTGAAGGTACAGGGATGGGAAGCATATCAGTCAATAGCGATTGAAGAGACTTAGAGACCCAATGCAAACGTTTTTATAATTTCAATTCATGTTGAAAATTATGAGCAAAATAATTCGAAAAAGCGCAAAAAGTGATCGGTTTTTGGGAAAAAACTCTCAAAATTTAAAAAATCAAATTATCGAAAAACTTTTGCACCGGATCTCTAGACAAGACAATTGGCTATCTAGAAAATGTTTTTCCAGTTCTGTAAGTTCAAAATTGTAGGAGTAGAATGATTTTCCGCAACACTCACTTTTTCATGTTTTTTCAAACAAAATCATATTTCTGTATATGTACGAAAAAAACACACAAGTAAGAAAAATAGTCCTAACATTTTACACCTATGGTAAGTACCTCAGGAAAATTCATTAAGAACTTACAGACTTTTTTTACCTTGAACCGTCCCCTTAACCCTTAAAACGTCAAAATTGTTGTACTCATATCACCACAGTCACAACCACCATCATCAAACTCTCATTGATAGCAGGTAGTCGACGATATCAGGATCAGAATGAAACTTCCACTCGGCAGTGCCTCCAATGATCACATAACGAATCAAATTTAACAAGAAATAGAATATATTGAGGCTATTATCAGAAGAAAACTACATTCTGGGGCGTTAAACGATTAAGGAAGGGAATTTGGGGAGCGAGATAATGCAGTATAATTGTTTCGCAGCGGCGACTATGATTTTAGCTGGACAAGGGCAGCCAAAATTATCGATAAAACGGTGAACAAGTTAGACTGGAACCCATTCTGTTTTTTCAAATTCAAAAATTATAATCCTTCACATTCTTTTCACGTAACTACTTCGCTTCTAAGTTTAATTCTTTGCAACTCAATTTTATAAAAGTTTGTAAAATAAGGGTCAAACATTTTCTAAGTTTTTATCCCGTCTTAGTATAACTTTTGCTGTTCATTCGAACCTTGAAAGTATCGAGCGTTGGTAAGCGTACGAACAACATCGACTTTAACTGTAAATACCATAATTGTGAGCGAAAAGTTTTGAACTCTATAATACTCATCGCCTTCTGGAGTGAGCTGAATTGCTCCCCGCAGACATCAAAATTTGTTGTATTGCTAATTATTACTTGTTTTGCCTCGAAAGAAACTTTGTTTTAATCACTGTCGTAATAGCGGCACTGTCGTCTCATGTTTTAGTGTAGCCTTACTTCGTATTCAAGTGTCTTTTGTCATAAATGCAAAACGTTGTGAATGAAAAATGAGATTTAGGAAAGCAGCAATTTCTATGCAAGACTGCTGCATTTATTATGGATATTCGTACATATGTGCGTATCCATTATACCAACAACAGGCTTATGTTTATTTATAACTTTTGTCTTCAGCACTTAAATCTTTATTCTAAAACAAGTATAAGAGTTTGATGAGCAAATACGCGATACAAGCTTCACTGGTTTAAATATAAAACTCATTTTTGAAGCATTTTCTCGATAAATCTATTTTCGAGCTCTGAAAGAATTTGTGCAAGGAAAATTCGAAAGGCCTTGAAGCCTGTGACAGATAATTTACAGTTGTTCACAGGATTAATTGCTATTTTATTTCATGCTATTGCTATTTTATTCGTGCAATTTTATTTCATTGCTACTGCACCGGACCTGTCATAATGAGAACATTCAATCATATTCAACAACACGCATAAATCGTGGATCATTAAAAATCATTGGTTCATAACCATGAAAAATATTGGTGCATAAATCATGAGTTATCAACAATCATTTGAGTATAAATCATGAATCATTAACAATCATTGGGGCATAAATCATAAATCATAACAAATCATCGATAGAGGAAAAAATAAGAAAATGGAAGAAACATCAACATCAAGAAACATCATAGAATTTTCTCCATCTAATGAGTAAAGCGAGACAATGCGTATAAACATGAACACAAAACAGATATTATTAACAGCCACCATTGATGGTTATTATTAAAACAGCTGTTATTAATAGCCATGGAACTATGCTATTTAGACCACGCATAATCCTTTATGTTTGGCTGCTTACGCAACTAATTAATAAAAAATGTTCCACGTAAAATAAATGAATGCGACAGATCGTTTTGTCAGCGCATCGAAAGGTAATTTCAATTTTGCGTAAAGTTTCTGATATACGCAGGTTGTAAAATTTTGCTCTCTTCTATAATTGAAAACAGCGCTGACGGTGACAAGCGAGCAAACAACCAAACAATCATGTACAGACAACCGTGATAAACAGAGTTCAGCAAGTACGAGTATGTAAACAGAAAAAATACAATTAAAAACAGCTGTTTGCATCATTGTTTAGAGTTCAGGTATCCAGTTTACATGCTGGTAACACAGACAGACCAAGCAAACAAACCAGCATGGAAATGAGCAAGCAAGCTGAGTATATAGGCTTTGTGTAATGCCCCCCAGGCCTATTTAAAAATTTGTGAAGTTCATTAAACATTATCAAATGTCGTCATTTATGGCAAACCTTGCATGCTGGGATAACAGCAATCTTACCTAATAATACCCTTTGTATGTTTGTTGATGCTTAATCACCGTTTCTGTGATACGAGTTTCGCCAGTGCATAAGTACAAGAATATTTTCTTCGCAGGTGCTTTTCGGATGGATATATTTGTTTGTCATCCACATCTGAAAACTTTATTCAAGGAAAATCCCGAATCCGTCATTTATGATGGACACTAGTAAATACAAATAATCGGAGCTTACTCACTATTTACACTCGAACATCGCGAGTTTTAGAAAGCGTAATAATTGAGTAAAAATTCAATGCCAAAGGCGCCAAATATCAGTGACTTAGTTTTGGTCAGTCCACTATTGCTGGCAAAGAACTGAGCTGAAAGACTTGAAAATTTGAGCGAGAACAGTAAAATTAAAAATGCATTTTATAAAAAAATCCTAAAATTTAACGAATGACCTAAATTTACTCCAATTTTTCTTTAGATAAAACATTAAGCTATATAAAAAAACAAATTGCGGATTCTGGAACTTCAAAATTGACGGAAATATAGGATTTCCAAAATACCATTTTTCTTTTTTTTTTTGGAAAAAATCAATTTCCATGTGAAAGAACTAAAAACACAGTAGTACAAAAAGTATCGTAGCATCATTTTATACCTGTGGGGAAAATTTCAGACAACCCCGTTGTAAAATGACGGACTTGAGTTTATACCCAAACAGTCCCCCTAGGTCATCAAGCACCTCTCCTCTGACCCCCTTAACGACGACGCATGTTTGAGCGTTCAGCAGACAATCGTTAGCGGTGCAGCGTAAATTCGAAACGCTTTGCACGAAAAATAACTTTCTAACTCGCTCAGTGAATAAATTCTGTGTTGTGTAGAGCAGCAGACCACTCAGTGCGCTGTGTTTGTAAGGATCTTCTGAAAACCTGAAGTTGTTGATTTGAAATATATCTCCTCCAACAGTTTTAGAGGTACAGGAATGGCAAACATATCAATAAAGAAGGCCTGAAAAGCGCTAGCTACAAACTGCCTCATTTGTTTTTTGGTAAAATGGCATAATTCAAAAGTTACATGAAAATAAGAGAGAAAAAAGAAAAAAAATCCTAAAATTCCACGAAATGAAATATCAAACAACCCTTTTCGTGATATTTTAAATTATGCATTCAGCCATTTAGGAAACGTATTTCCAGTTCTGTACCTTTAAAATTATATCAGATACAATTTTCCACATACCCATGGCTTTCAGTTAGAAAATTTATTTTTTAATGAAATTATAAAGAAAACACGAGTCTAAAAAGGTTCATTGCATCATTTTACACTTATAGTGAAAATTTTAAAAAATCCGCATAAAAATAACGGACCTTTTTTGCCCAGACGATCCCCTTAAGCTAAATCAATATTGAAAATGTCAGGTATTGGAAATGTCACAATATCAGACATTTACCAGCGGTGAGCGTTTCTCCAGCTGGCGCATCCGTCGTAGTGTTCTCTTTGGCGACAGGTGTGGTACCTTTGGTGGTAGTGGCTGGAGCAGGTCGGGTGATGGTGAGGTACCTGGAGCAGTCGTGTATCTTTGGGCCTGCGTACCATCGCACTCCGTATCCGGTGATGGAAACGTCGAGTCGGGTTAAATTGTAATTATGAATCCCTCGAATTTGTTTTACTTCTTTCTTGTTATCGATCAGGTTTATTACATGAAGCTCAAGCTTTTGTCTCCAAATAGAACCCGAATATAACAGTCTCACATCGAGATCGTGCCACCTATTTGAAGTGATGCCGATATCAGAGCTCGACACTGTAGAGTTGAGGCTTTGTGTCCAATTGAAGAAGCAGCAGAAGACCGCCACTGCCGTAACTGTAACTGGCAGGCTGGGAGGGAAGAGATGCACGGTGATGTCCCAGCTCGTGACGGTCACCGTCTCTCCCGAGCCGCTCAACGGGAATCGTCGAGACAAACACGGAGGAGCGAACCTTTTCTGCCGGGATTGATTACGGCGAGTTGTTTGAAAAACATTCGTTGGATGTTTTATTTCTTGTTTAATTTGATGAAACAGTGAAAGCTGCCATTTTTGTATCGGCTTACTGTTGTAGGGGAAATTTTCCTTCAGTTGCACACTGCGAGGGCGGCCGCTCACGTGAGGTGACTCAACCAGCGGGGACAAAACTTCATGAAATGATTTTTTTTCTGAAGTGGTTTTGAAAACATTTTCTTTCTCCCATTCTCCCGGAAGTTTCCCCAGGTCTAACTCATTATAAGATTCCAGACAATCATGCCAAGGTACACCGTAAGGGGAGTAATTTCCAAATGTTTCAGAACGCCGATGCTGGGCTAAATGAGAAGAAGCGTATAAGGCCACACTGTAATTCGAATTGTGGCAGTAATTTATGTGGCGGAGTAAGAAAAATATCATCACCGGAAGGATCATTTTTTTTGCTGTTGACAAGCTTAAGGCAGTTCAGAGAATCAGAGATTGGAAGACAAAATTACGGTTCTCTTATTCTATTTCTTCATATTTAATGCTACGTAGTTCATGTACACACAGGTATTTTAGCAAGCATCATTGAACACTTTTAATGGCGGTGTCAATACCATGCAGTATAACGTACACCTGTGGAGTAAAAAAAGTGAGAGCAAAAATACATTGAGCATTTTCCGTCTAGATTATTGCATAGAATTTTTAGATATTTTGTGTTTCCTTCAAAATGATATAACAAAACCGTACTAAAGGGAGGGAGAAATCATAACAGTTTTGTCCCCCCGTAAGCCCAGTACGGATGCGCATGATACATGAGAATTTTTGTCCTCCATCAAAATTGAGAAGAAAATTATTCAAGTGAAAAAATATATTGACCAAAATTAAATTTGACAAAGAGGATCTGTCGCTCAACGTTGTAAAAGTATGAATAAAGTGAACTAAAACCTGAATTTTTACAATCGTTTTTAATTCTCTCGCGCTGAAATGCCGAGATGCTTCGGATTGTGGAGAGAAAATGTCAGAATGTTTCACCGGAAAAAAATGTGCTCTTACATTTCTATATGTCGCTGACGGCCGTTGCTGCATTTCACTCTAGAACAGGCGTTCCTTGCCTTATTTTTGCCCCACATCCCTAAAGAAATTTCATTCGAACCTCGCACTTCATGAAATAAAAATGACAACAAATTAAATACCAACAGAAAATGCCAATATCCTATAGTTGACCTGAACTTTTCTCGCATCCCCTGGAATATCTTCTCGCATCCCCAGGGGATGCGGGCACTCCAGGCTGGGAACCCCTGGTCTAGAGTATGGCGATACACATCAGCGTAAATTCCAGTACTTGGGAAAACTTGGACGGAGACAACATTTGTTCGGCCAAGCGGACGCAACGCTCTGAGCACTCGACTCTGGTGAGCTGAGGTCTCCGAGCGGAAAATGAGGCAATTGTTCTTCTAAAGACATTGCCTGTGCATTCGATAGTGTTTTATTTGTTTCTCTGCAAAGTAATAAATATTTTCATTGGAACAAAAGTACTAGCGATGTCAAACAGCAATCAATCACGTCTCATAAGCTCTATTAAAAATGAAAAAAGAAAAGAAATGGGACGTCACTGATCAAGAAGTACTAATAGCATTAGTGGCAGTAGAAATAGATATATGGGTTACTAGTGCTTCAGCAGCACAGCGTATAATGCGCCAAAAGTTTCATCGTGAACAAAAACAGATTAGATAAGGCTTGCGTAAAGGGTATCTCACTGGAGAAATTATTTATTCAATTGAATTAATTAAACTTGAAGGATAAGTTCCTAAGTGCGTGAGGGGACAAAGCTGCTCCCAGAGTCAACATTTTCATAGTCTTCCTGATCCAATCACAGCTGATCAAAAAACGTTTAGAAAAATGGCGAACGACCTGTTTACTTGGAGTAGTTGACATCACATAGCATTTAAATCAAGTTAATAAGTATTGTATAGTTCGTTATATTTTTCTTCATTGTTGTAGAAATGGCAATACAAGAGGCAATTGATATTTCGAGAAGTTATTTGGTTAATCACTCTTTCATAAATTCGATTGTGACGTTGGATTAGATTGGATTAGGTTACAATTGGTCTAGACTGATTATCTAAATTTGAAAATAACTGAATTGATTCAAAGGTACTATCTACATCTTTTTCAGTTCAAATTAAAAAAAGTCAAGTTCAAATTAATCCAACCCTAAATTGAGTTAAGAATGACATAATAACTCGTTAATTTGAGCGTTTTTGTGCTAAATATGCATCAATTGGATTTGATGAGCGAAACAATCGTTTTTCCTTCCAGCAAGAAATACAAAAAATTTCCGCTACTTCGCAACCTAAAGATAAACTGTCACAAAATGTGCTAAGTATCCAGCATCAGGAGTCTGAGTGTGATTCAGATCTTTTAGCGCCGTAAAAGAAACAAGTCAATTATAAAAACTTCATATTGTATTACTTATTAAAGTTGTTTAAAAATTCTACATTAAAGGCAGTATGCATCCATTGAAATTTTTATTTTCAAATGGTAATTTTACATTACCCATAGTAGTATCGAGGATTTATTTACACTCATATAGAGATTTATTTGCGTGAAATTCCACTTGCCACTTAATGCGTGAAATTCCACATGCGTGACTTGGATTAATTTGAACTTGACTCGGATCAATTTGAAGTGAAAAAGGTGTAGTTCTCTTCGTTTTGTGCAACAACACACACTGAGTCGCTAACTTTTGTTTGATCTGCTCGTCTCTTTTCCGACTTTGCATTCTGGATACCTGAACTCTACATGATAACTGCAAATTCTTGTGTTTGATTGTTATTTATTTATTTCGATCAAGAAAAATTAATTTCGAAACAATCTCAGGACACGATATTCGTTGTGGAATCGAAAAAATACGGGGTGCGGACAAACAGTGGTTAGACAAAATAATGGAGACACCTTGGAAAATCAACAAAATATATTTTAATATGCTGTAGGTTCACTTTTTAAGGCAATTGTAGCCTCAATTTTTTGAGGTTCCTCAATTCATACAAATTGTGAATTGTTTTCAAAGGAATTTTAGCCCATTTTTCAGTTAAAACACCCTCTAGTTCTTCTAGAGACGATGGCGGCGGAAATCGACTTCTTACTGAATTTCTAAAACCGACCACAAATTCTCACTAATGATGAGGTCTGGGGATTGTGGTGGCCAGATAAGATGCTCAACTTCATTAGAATGTTCCTCGTGCCAATCTTTGACAATTCTAGCTAAATGGATTGAGGCATTATCATCTTGTAAGACGCGTTCCCCTCCGGAAACAGTGCATGAACCAGTGGATGAACTTGGTTTTCCAAAATTCCTAAATAGTCACGGCTGTTAATTCTTACATGAAGGGGAATCATTCGAACGACGGATTTCCAAGAAATAGCTCCCCAGATTATCACAGAACCCTCGTCATGTTTTACGGTTGGGAGAAAGCAGTCCGGATTAAAGGCTTCTTTCGGTTGTCTCCAAACGTACACTAGGCCGAAGGTCGTAAATAAGGTAAACGATGATTTATCAGAGAAAATCTTATTTTTCCACGGCCGATGGACCAATTCTGATGGTTTCTATACCACTGTAAACGCTTCGAAATATTTGTCTTTGAGAGTAGATATTTTTCTAATTGCATCTCGTCCCTAGAATCCAGATTCGTGCAGCTCCCGACGAACAGTTTTTGTTGAAACTGGGTTCTGTAGCTTTTTATTGAGGTCTGCAGTGATTTTAAGAGCCGTGGTCTTGCGACCATCTCTAACAATTCGATTTAGAGTCCGACGGTTTCTCTCAGACAACTTCGACTTTCTACCAGGCCTGTGCTTTGCTGAGGACGTTTTTCTTTCTCTATCAACGGAAGTCATTACTTTTGAGACAATACCACTCGAAACGTCAAGCATTCAGGCAGTTTCTGTAACACTAGCACTCGTCATAGAAAGTCAAAGAGGTTTAACATTTGTATAAGATATAATCAAATTTTCTTTCAGATAGCTGTGAAAAACAACTAATTTAAATAGAATATCAAACTGCGACAATATTAAACAATAAAACTTTAAAATATGTCCAGTTTTGATTATTTATACAAGTTCAAAGATTATGATTCTAAAATGTGAGTTTCCTTTATTTTATCCAACCCCTGTACGTTAGCGGTTCACTTAAAGGAGAGCGTCCCCCAGAAATTAGAAAATTTGGGGGAAAATAGATTTTAGCTGCTATCGGAGGTGAAAAAGGTCAGGTACATCCTGTGAAAAATGAAGTTCGTACGTTCGCTCATTCGCCCGCTACGGGGGTTAGAAGAATGGGGGGAGGAGAGAGGGGAAGAGGTATTTTATCATGTTACACCTCTCCCTTGGCTCTCTCTTCACGGTGCAAAGTTGCTATGTCATCTTCTATGTCTATTTATTACTGTATAATGATTTCAAGGGTCCTAGCTGACCCCCCAAATAATAACGAAAAAAAATTGAGATTGTTTATGTTTACCTATTTTTTTTTTTTTTGGAGGATTGGAATGTGGGGTTTCAAAATGCATCTGCTCGTACAGTTTTCAAGCTACAGTGATGACTTTGATATCATTGGATGCGGAAAAGCGTGTAGATTATAGATGTAAAGGGTTACTTTTAAATTAGTCTCGATCGAAAGTTGTGACATCACAAATGAAAATTTTCGCTCAAAAACGATGTCCTCAAGAAAAATACTTATTAAAATTTTAATTAGGATTTTAATGATTTCCTGTTTACATCCTATAATTTACACAATATTTCGCATCCAATGACATCAAAATCATCACTTTAGCTTAAAAACTGTGGGAGAAGATGCATTCTGAAAATCCCCAAAATTCCGTTTGCTATGAACATTTAGTTTTCTTAAAAGAAAATTGCATTTTTTCATAGAAGACAAACGATTCCTAATTTCATTTCCTATCAGTATACCAAATTTCATTGCCCTAGGTTCAATAATAAAAAAAGGGCCGTAAGGGGACGCCCTCCTTAAAAACTGTTTCCACCAACAAATTAAGTAAGAAACGTAGAACCACCGCTACTTTTGACGACGAGGGCACACTAGTTACGAGTTTATAATGAGCCAGTTTTGGCTCTCAGGCGCATTCATCAGGAAATGAGGAGTGTGATGGAACACCAACACAGGCAATTCCATTATTACTGTTATTGTTACTGATGATGGTTATTTCACTTAAAAGGGGCCGCCCTGAGCATTCCGAGTATTTCGGTTCATCCTTCAACCCTCATACACCACAAAAGCGCAATATCAGTGTGATATATTTGAATACTAGACGATGAAGCGAAAAACTTGTTTCTCGTTCAGCACAGCCCACAACCACGGTAAAAATAGTGCAAGCGTACTCATATCATTGATACGGAAATGTAAAATAAATAGAAATCATGCAAAACAAAGACAATCGTACTGGAGTTCAATTGCTCGATAGTCCGTCCTCTTTCCCGACAGCGAGAAAAAAGTATTGAGTAGAAACATGAGGCCGGCCTCACTGCAAATCTAACTCCAAAACAAACTTCGGCAAAAAATGTTGCTACTTTTGTGGTTGACAGCCAACGCTCTGACTGAGGAGCCCTAGTTCCCCACCGAACGCTGACGAAGACAGACACTGTCAGTGTGAGTCTCTGAGTGCATCTCAGGAGTCCCACAACCCCCGTGGGGCGCTAATTCCCCACGGGGCACAGGACGAGAGGCCCCTACAGGGAACTCCTATGGAGACTTACAGCTGTTGGAATTCTCGTGGGTGTCTGCGTGGAATATTTGTATATACCATGGGTATCTGGATGGGGTATTTGTATATACCATGGGTATCTGTATGGAGTATTTGTATATCCCTTGGGTATCTGCATGGGAAATTTGTATATCACTTGTGTATCTGCATGGGGTATTTGTATTTCCCTTGGGTATCTGCATGGGATATTTGTATATCCCTTGGGTATCTGTATGGGGTATTTGTATATCCCTTGGGTATCTGCATGGGAAATTTGCATCTCACATGGGTATCTGCAAAACAAACTTGATGATGCGTGTCAATAGAACGGTTGATGTTAATTAAGGGTGCATCGAGGGAAGGAAAATTTCATATTAGAAAAAAACAGATTTAAAAAACATTAGACCTTACATAATCCTAAAAATGGTTACAAATGAACTAAAAAATGCTGTACCAAAATTATCTTATTTACTAGCACTAAATTTCAAAATCTTGTAATTGTCACATCAAATCCTGTGGTGTAACTCTACTCACAAGAAGTTTTCTACATTCATGCTCAAACTCGTGGAAAATAAATAGCTAGAAACACCGGCGCTCTGTATCGCTTGCTATTTTATCATGTGATTCATTATGCGTTTTTTGTCCTCTGTTATGAACAAAAGGTCAAGATTTAATTAGGGTTGAATGTTAGATAAGCGCATTTTAAAAATTAAAATCAATTTAGATGTCCGGATGTTAGGGGTTCTTAGATAATTCAATCATTTGCTAAAAATATTCATTTCATAAGCATTCATGAATAAAAACCTCAAAACAATACGAATATCCGCAAGCGTTAAAAGCATTTATCTTCCTAAATTAAGTATTGTTTTTTAATTTTCAAAGGAATAGATTTGTTGTTCATGTGAATCCTTAAAAGAAAGCAATAAAAATGCTAAACATAGCAATTTTCAAAACTTCGCTCTGTAGTTTGAAAGGGCTGAATGGAAGTCTTGATAACCTACTAAAGAGAAACTCGAAATCATTCGAATATTCACAAACGTGAAATCTGCATGCTTAACAAAACGATTTTAAGCAATAAAGCAAGTCACAACGTCGGACATTTATTAGCAGTGGTCGTTTCTACAGCTGGCGCAGCTGTCGTTGTGTTCTCTTTGATGACAAGTGTGGTACCTTTGTTGGTAGTGGCTGGAACAAGTCGAGTGATGGTGGAGTACCAGGAGCAGTCGTGTTTCTTTTTGCCCGCGTACCATCGCACTCCGTCTCCGGTGATGGAAACGTTGAGTCGGATCAAATCGTCATAGCCTACAGAAGTGATTTCATTCGTTTTTGTTCTGCCTTGAAGTACGTTTCTTATCTGAAGCGTGTTTGTTTGTTGAAGAAGTAAATACGAGTGCATGAGGTCCACTTCAAGATCGTGCCACTGGTTGGTCGACGTGAAATAAATCTCATTGGATGACACTGTTAAATTGAGGTTATACGTCTTCTCCGAAAAGCAGCAAAAAACTGCCACAGATTTGACTGTAATTGGCAAACTTGGAGCGAAGACATGCACGTAGATACCCCGTTCTGTCGTTGTCTCCGTCTCCCCCGAGGTGTGCAGCGTCAGCTGAGGAGGCAGACACGGAGGGACGGACCTCTTCTGGCGAGTTTGACCATGGCGAGGTGCTTGCGTGACATTTACTGGGGGAGACCCGATTCTATTCCAAAAAAGCGACGACACAAGCTGCTTTTGTGAAGCCTCGATATAGGTGAAGCTTTTCCAGAATTTTATAATTCGAAAATGATTACTCACATCAGGCAAATAGAACTGCTGTTTCAATGCTTCGTGAGGGAATTTCTCAGCTGAAACTCGCTCAGAAATTTTTTCACAATTTGCATCCTTTTCTAACGAATGTTTCACCGTTTGAGCCTCATTGTGAACCCTGAGAGGCTGATGCCAAGGTGGGAAGTTATAGGGGTGGTTTCCATGTGTCTCAGAAGGCCGATACTCTGCCGGGTCGAGTGAAGTCGAACGCACACCATTGCGATAAAGGGAGTTTGTGTGGCTGAGCAGACAAAATATCATCACAGGAAAAATCATTATTCTTGTTGACTGGTATGAAGTTGGATGTTCACTGAATCACAGGCATGAAATATCGGAAATCTCACATTCTCCAGTGCTTGGACCTATTTACTCAAAAGATATTTAATTTAAGAACATAGTTATTTTGCTATTGAATGCTTTCAATCAATCCTCTCCCTCTCTCGTAACATCGCATGGACTCCTGTAGATGTTAGAAATGTCCGTACAAATAACTGTGATAAGTTTTCTACGAAAGTTTTTTGCTCCTTTTCTGAACTTAGACGTTTGCTCCGAAAGAAATATATATTTTTTTGTGAAACAAAAATTCAAATAATTTTTCACGTACTAAGGTAATCCGGATAATACGGGCGCATTTGAACGCTATGAAAATAAATGAATATTTTTGAAACCCACAACTATGTTAAGTTAGCCAGAATTTAAAAAGAACATCATAAAAAAATATGTGGCCATGAAATCTGTTTAAATAAGTAAGGCTGATTCATTAATTTTTCAATGTTTTCAAATAACTTTCGGCTTTGTTACGTAGCTCCCTTCTATGTCCCCCGGATTAACATCAGAACTCCACCATTCACAGCACTTCAGGGTGTAAGCCACAGCCACGACCTGCAGCTACACTCAAATGTGTTGGCTAGCGATGCGCATTTACTTTAATTAACGGTAATAGTTAAAGATGCTTGTTGCATTCACACGAGAAGCGGATCAACTGAACGTCGTCCATGTCAGACTGTCTCTCAACACCTCTAACCCAAGATCCATCGAACTAACCAAGCTTCCTAAACCTGATAAGAAGCATCCGTCGGTTGAGGGACATGCTTCTAGAGCTTTGTTAGAGTATTTATTATTACCAACTCCTTCAGTCAACTTTTTCAGTAGGAATTCAGCGTGGTCACATCTTGAGTGAGTGTGAAACTTAATGTCAAGAGTGACGAAAACAACAAGAAACATTATAAATATTCTTTTGTTACTATACGCCGATTAGTACATCTCAGTAATTAGAATTTCACATTAGAGTGGGCCGTTTCAGGGAGGTTAAGTCAACTTTTTTGAAATTTGGCAATGGGGTGTTAAAAAAGTTGTGTAGTGCTGTAAAAATAACGCATGCAAAATATTACTTCTTTTAAACTTGTTTTAGAGATGCCGCAGAAAAGCTGGACATTGCGTTAAATGGTTGTATTCTGTGTAAAACATAACAACAGTTTAAAATTAAATATTCTGTTTAAAAAAAAAGTGCAGTTCCACTGATGGGGATATTTATTAACCATCATACGTTTATTTTTAGTATACGGAAGAAGTTTCAGATCATTTGCAGTTAAATGTGGTGTGGCACAACTCGATCTTGTGGAAAATTATGTATCGCATTTCATAATAATCAAGCTAGTTGGAACTACTGTAATTGAACTGGCAATCATTTATGATTTATAAGAGTTTAATTATAAACGTCTAATTGTATTTGCAGCAAAAACAACAGCTACAAATTTATATAGCTAATTGCAAATTAATGTATTTATTATTTATGCATACATAAGCTATGTCAGTCCCTTATAACTTACTGATATACTATATTTAGTATAGTCTCAGATAAATAGGTAAAATTAAAGTCAAATAATTCCTGCACAATGCTTATATACTTGAAAAATTAATTTTTAACATAGCCAAATTTGTGTTTATATAGATAAAATTCTTTATTTCAAGGTTAACGACTCGTTATGCAGAGATAAAATTTAATTGAATGGGGATACAACTTTGAAAGAAAAAATAATCTCCATATTGTAAAACAAACTACTTATAACGCTTTTCAGATTCAAATTTAGGATTTAAATGCGTAGCCTTGAGGCCAATTTATTGCGTATGAAGCCATCTCTTGCACCTTGAGAGCAAACTTGCAAGGACACTTCAGACACCAGCTTCACTGTACGCTCGACAGCTCGAGTGTGAAGTGGAAACTTGGGGCTTTGGAAGAACGTCTTTTTCTCAATATGATTGTCTATTTCTTCATCTGTGAATTTCATAGTTAGAGGAGGTTCTGTTACATCTGTTCTCCAGTCTATTAGGCCTGTGTTATCATTGCATTAAAATTTTAATTTGGACAACTTTAAAACTCTAACTGATTCAGAACTTCGAATAGAAAAGCCGCAATTTTTATTCTTCTCCATGCAAATTTTCTAATGTGAGGTCTATCATCGCCTATTATTGCAAGGAGAATATTCTCCGAATGAGCAAAGTACGAATTTCTGCCAATAACCGGCGCCACTGTATTTTGATCAGTTCTGCTATGGGTCTTTATTAAATCAATGTTCTGAAAGACATGCTTGGGGCCCTCTTGCATTTAGGGATTTCCTTTAATCTCAAACCACATTGGAGCATACACTTCCATAAGAAAATGAGACAGTGTGACCAAGTTATGACTTGGGTCTTCAGTTGAAACATTTAATCTTAGGATCCTGTTCGCAGCTGTGATCCACCTTGCATGGTTTAGTCCTCCGGGAGAGTGCGAAGATAGATCATGTGTCATTTCTCCAACAGAAACTGACTTTTGCATTTCTTAGAGATCCCTTTGATCTGCACTTTGCGTTGCTACGTCAACTTTCTGAAGTACAACTACCATTAGATCGAATGAAACAATTGGCTTTGCTTCACTATTTTGAAGCGCCTTGCCCATAATACCTGTGAAGCACCGAGGACTTCTTGTTTTTCTCTTTAATGTGGAAAATAAGTGTCTGAGAGGAAGTTCATTCCCATGGAGCAAACAAACAAACCAATGAAGGGATTTTTCTAGGATACTTCAATCAATTTAATTATCCCGCCTTTAGAACCTGTATTCACACTGGTTCCATCGCATCCGATTGCAATAGTGTCTCAAGAGGAACCAACTCTGTCGCACATAAACTTATTATTTATTTCAAAACATTCCTTCACTAGATGTTTTATTCAAAATATTCCTTCACTAGGTATTTTACTCAAAATATTCCTTCACTAAATATTTTAATCAAAATATTCCCCACCAGATATTTCATTCAAAATATGCTTTCACTTGATTTTTATTTAAAAATACTCCTTCACTACTTGAATTACTTTAATCTATGGTAGATGCCCTAAACTGGAAGTACCAGTCATCTAGGTACTTGAATAACCGTCAGTACCCAAAGGGTTAAGTGCTTGATGCTCTCAGAAAATCCAGATGTACTAAATATTCCAGGTCTCTGTGGCGCCTGTTAATTCCACATGAATGACCTAAAATTTTGTGTAGGCTATTATTTAACTTATTCACAACTTTTTATTGCACCCCACAAGCAGATTTCAAAAGTTTTGGTTTTCGGCCCACCCTATTAAAGATGCCACTAAAAAACTTGAAGTTTACCAGTCATCGAGAAGATATGTAATTTGAATGTTAGGCAAAATTGAAGTTTGGTGCCATCTAAGAAGTAACAATTATTGATGTGGCACTGAACTAAATGTAAAATTTGAAATATGCTCAAGTAATTATAAATTCATATAATTCCAAGGTAATATTCATTTTAGTCCCCTGTGCCTTAAGTCAAACAGTTTTTTTCAGCTTTTCAGTACCACTGGATATTATTGCTCCTTCATTCCGGCACTCGTGCATGAACTTCCTCTTCAATTTCATTTCGGCTTCCATAACTGTTCCTGTTCCTTGGTGCCTGTTCGCCATCTGCCGGACGGGTCCCGAGTCTCGTTAACACGTACTGTTTTGCTGCTCGTTTTCGTTACGTTCCCCCCTGTACAACTTCTTGTTGAATTTCCTTCGGATAAAAATCTTGCTCCTAGAGGTGAAACTTGCGTTCATAAAAGTGAGAAATATTTCTTCTTTTCAAATGAGATTGAATTGTTGAAAGAAATCAAATAGTTAAAAGAAAATTGCTCAAAGTTCATTTGAGCGAGTTGAGTGGCTGAAAAGAATGTTTGGAAGATGTTTGAAGAGGGTATTTTTAAAATGAAATGTAACTCACCCATGGACATAGACTGTTTTCATTTTGAATTTAAATCATGCATGAATAGTACATGGGATGTAGATAAACGAGAGGTACATACAATGGCAAGAAGCAGGGTGCATATTCCCCGTTTTTTTGCAGTCCAGACTAAATGGCCACCTTCTCTTCGGTCTCTTATGATCGCTAATATCATCGCTTTTGTTGTGCCTAAGGAGTCTTAATCTATTAATATAATAATTGAGAAAACGCTCCTGAAACAGCGTAGCAGCGCCTCTAGCATTGCCCTACCATATGCATGTCCGCCATTTAAAATTTGACTAACTTGCTCTGGTGTCAACGCAATGTCGCAGCGTGAAATGATTTGCTGATACTAAGCACTCGAATTTTGCCATTTTTAATTGTAACATTCAATTTCAAATTGACATTTTAGAGACTCAAAATGTGACAAACTGGGTCTGAAAGTTAAGCTTTATACTTAAATTGCTTGAAAACTAGGGTAGTTTTAAAATATTTGATATTCATGATAAGTGTTTATTTTACGTGTCCCTGCTCTCTGATAAAACTTCACATCTTTGTTTGTTTTTCAACACCCTATATTTAATTATTTTCTAGTTAAAGTTCTCGTAAGTTCTTCTCAGAGCCTGGATCGGCATTGAAAATAGTCGGGAATACCCTGCCAGACATTGGTCAAGCCGATTTCTCAATTTGACCTTTACCTTGCGACAATCATAACCCCATGGATAACATAACACTTGGTGGAAGGTGCAGGATTCTTAAATCTGGTTTGGTGACACCACGAACGAGCACGTAATCGTTGAAATCTACGAGTAAATTTTTGGTTGTACCTCCTAACCTGTCCGAACAAACAATACAGACGATCAATTATGCACACAAAATTAAATTACATTACACAGAACTGACAGATAATACACTGTTATCAAACAGCTGTTTATGCAAGAACTATTTTCCTACAACTGATTCACAAAATTATAAGCTGACAGCATTTCTCGTCTTTCTCAGCACCGATTGTTCACCATGAATTTACTACCATTGAAGATTTCTTCTCATTTGTTCAGGAAATTTATCTGTGAAGCTGTATTCCTTATTCAAGTGTTCCCGATGTATAAATCAACTAAAATAGCTTTAGTTTAACTATTTGAAGATATAAATATCAGATTAGGTGGTTTTGAAAAAAGAAAGAAAAACAGTTTATTTCCTATAAAGATGATACAAGAAGCATCAAAGATTTTTAAAATATTTTAATGTAAGAATCTTTAGGAGATATACATGCATGGGTATCGTAATACCCATGTCAATAGTCGAAAACAGATGATTGAGAGAATAGTTTGGAAAATGTTTTCTCTTCGTTGCATAATCTAGGTTTGACAATACATGTAACTACATGGAAAACCAAGGAGCCTTTTGGGAAGGAGTTAACATCTGCTGTTTACTAGCCACCGTGCGCATGAAGTTCGTAGCATGGAGTTCTTTCCAAAGATTCCGTTCACAAATAGTAAGAGAAGAATCATCATTGACGTTTCGCAGCAGTTCCACCCTTGATGCAAGTGATTGAGGCCAACAATTCGATCCCCACAGCAGCGGTCCCTACCACTTAAAATTTTTATACGACCACAGTTTGCCCTGAATTACTGAAACGGAATCTTGCCAAATCTGGTAGGCCTGCATAACAGTTAATCATTAAACAACGGCGAATTCCGCTACTTTCTGTACTAGACGTCACTTAGCCCGACCAAATGCTAGAGCCTCTTTTTGTCATTCCGAGACGTCTCGCTTTAGTAGCATCGTTTAGGAGCAACTAAGAAACAAGTCTGTACTCTACTCGATTTACATGAAAACTGATTTCTTTTCAGCATTTTCATTTAATCTACACTTTAACCACAGCTTTGAACACCAATTGATGAACATAGTAAATAACTGGTGCTCGTAAAACAATATGTGACTAATTTTTCGTATGAGATCAATCTCCGAATTGTTATTCGCAATAGTTTTAAAATTGGTGTTTTTTTCTGGATCTAAGACAGGATGCTTGTACTGCTGAGCTCCGCCGTCTCTAGATATACTTGTAGTAAATGTAACACAACATAATCCGAGGAGGCCATCCGCTCTTTTGCCACGCGCATAACCAAGCACCGAGTGGTCTCTGTTCGAACCAACAGGACGTCTGTGAATAAACAACTAACCAGTATTACAGGCATATCACCCAAACCGAAAAAATAATTTTGAAATCGTAGATCAAACCAATAATTTCCAATAAGTAGACTTCGTATTCATTCACCAAAGTGAAGCAACCTTAAATTCAACGGTTCACTTTGCAACGCAACGAGAATAAGTGTGCATTTTACGACCACAATTAATTTGGCGTGCAGGACCTTCCTCAAGTTCACATCAACATAAAAGAAGAACATTGCTGCCGTGCATTTAAACTCGACACCGAGTCCAAGGAATACCATCTTCTATAAGAGTTAGTGGCATCATGAAGGAGGGCCTGATTTGTTAAATTCCCTCATGTATTACCCAACAATAGTATATAATAATTTAGCTTATACTGAACTGTAAAGTTAGTCACTGAGGCATGAATATAAATTATACACGCGTGCACTATAATTGCGAGTACATTATAAACGGAATAACTAATACAAACATACCACGTGCCAACGGACTTTAGGGTTGGCTTTCATTTTTTCAGGTGGATTTTATACGCAACTGAAACATCTTTTTTGAATCCCGATGATGACATGCTTAGCTCCGTTATATCCAAAATATCTTAACATTCATAACCAAACCGCTGAAATTGAGGATATATATGTATTGTACATATAAATATAACGTATGTATAATATACTGTATAAACATTTATATAAATGGATATATTTACCATACCATGACGAGACTGAAACAAAACTATTTAAAAACTTTTGTGTGTATAAGATGTGTCGTTTTTAAACTCTGCTCGTTTTTTTATGCAGTAAACATGTTAAACTTTTTAATTTGAACACAAATGTTATTTTTGAGCGACGCCGGCGCTCGAGTTCTCTGGGAAGTTATATTTTCTATTGATAATGCCAAAATTTTGGGTGAGAAATGTGAGGCTCTGCTACCGATGAACACAGAGCCAGAAGTATAACAGAGAGCAAGTAAGTGATTACAAGTTTTACCAAGTTAAAAAAAGTAGTTATTTTATCTTAGCATTTTAATAAGTGAAGTTTTCAAACAAGATTTTATTTCCTCTGCTTCTTTTTAGGTTCGTTTAGACTCTTGTATGACTGCGGAAAAGAATACAACGAGCGGAAGAATGAGGCTGGCACTATGGTACACAGGCATTTTTAAAATTTTATGTCACTGACAAAACGTTTCTGGTTCGGTGGGGTTTGGGAAACAATTTTATAAATGAAGTGTTCATCCACAGCCTTTTCTTTTTAATTTAACTTGTTTTGTAGGTAAACAGTTTTAACGAGAAGTATTGAAACCTTAAGGCAGTGGATGAAACCTATAATAATCATCGCAAAATCTTGGTCTAGAACCCAAATTTGTTCCTCAGCAAGATGACAACCTCAGCTATAAGCAAAAGTCTAACGTGAATTCAGTGATTACTTCACTTCTGAGTACAAAACTGCAGTTTTTCGATAACCTACGATGAGTCCTGACTTACTCGGACATCCTGTTACGAATTTATGACGGTGAATTAAAGCTCTGATAAATGATCGGTCTCCAAAAAGCATCAGATATTAAAACGTTTTCACATTGAAGAATATCACTCATAAAACTTCAAACCTCACGAAAAATGCCATAAATTTTGATTAAAAATTATAAAATGAACGGCCATTGTGAAGACACTTTGTATTATGATTGCGTCCAAATTTTTTCACTACTCTATACGAATAAAATTATCCGTAATTTGCCTTCGTTATTTTTACGCCAATTGTTGGCTTCACATGATGCCAAAGCTCCAAACCTTGTGTCGTTCGTAGCGCGTTTGCGATGCTCATCCTCATGCAACATAGTAATTCAGTATTGAGTCACACTTTTAAATTACTCCTGGGTGGGTCAGAGATGAAAGGAGATCACCTAGCTGCTGACAGTTCTGTAGCAGAACAAAATTCTATAAGTTTAAACTACCCTACAGTTGAATGGGCCCCGGACTGTACTTGTAGGAAAGTGTCGCTGGAAAGGGAGCAGAATAAAAAGGACACGCACAAGGTAAAGTTTAAATTGACGCAAGTTATATTCCTAAGAAACAGAACAATAATAATTAGATCACGGACATCTCAATGTGGCCATACTTCCAATATCGTACATTAATTAATCGAGGAAATCTCATATCAATAACAGTGAATAAAACTGTAAATCAACATCAGTAAGAAAATCCATTTAAAGAAAGGACTAATCGACGGATCAGACTATATAATGGCCATGGCCACAAAGTCTGTCAAGAGGCCGGAGGACAAGTTCCTCAACATGAAACATTATACATTTACAGTCATAGTAAAATCGTCAATCTACTCGTCCAGAGCACGTCACCAAAGGAGTTCGATAACAGCTGGAGCGGAAGGAACTATCTTGCAGCCGGTCTCGCTTCGAGGGAACATTAGAGTAGTCGTCTTACCTTTAGAAGAAGAGAAAAACAGGTTATTTCCAACCAAGTTGATACATAAAATGTATAACATTGGTTTCCAAAATGTCTTTACATTAAGATCCTTAGTCGATATTCTACGAGCTGATCAGGAAAGTTCTATGTGCAAGAAAGAAAGAAACAAAGCAAGCTTGCGTTCGAGCACATCTACTTAGAAACACTTGAGGAAAGGCTTGGCTTTCGAGCTACGGAAAGAAATCACTACAGGAAGCGAGAAAACAATAGTGAATCAGCCGAGGCTTCAGACACGAATGACAGCATCAATATTCTCTTACAACATGTCATAAAAATTCATTATTGCTCAAGTTTCGCGCTGTCAATCGTAAAACCATTTCGGAGATGTTTCCGTCGTTCCGCTTGAAATCGACAGGAATAAGTTCGGTGAAGAATAGCACCAGAGTGAAGACATTACGCACACCATTTTGGCTCGTTGTACAACTTATGTGCCAATCTAATATATAGAGTCTACCTGACACTAGAGGCGTGAAGGTTTAGGAGCTTTAATTTTCTTATTCAGAACATTAAGACCGTAAAATTCATATTGAAGAACATCATTTACTGCATTCTTACGCAGACGAATCGTAAATAAAAACACCAAGGTTGCTACTCTCAAAGACAACATTGCTAATATTATTTATTGCTGATAAAAGGTAAACGTTTCGAGCACC
>JACJUY010000947.1:124806-152303 GCA_014220935.1 Platorchestia sp. MABIK
ATGGCTTTTGTACTGACCGATGGCTTTTGTACTGACCGATGACTTTTGTGCTGACTGATGACTTTTGTACTGACTGATGACTTTCGTACTGGCCGATGGCTTTTGTACTGACCTATGGTGTACTGACTAATGGTGTTTGTACTGATTGATGACTTTTGTGCTGACTGATGACTTTTGTGCTGACTGATGACTTTTGTACTGACCGATGGCTTTTGTACTGACCGATGGCTTTTGTGCTGACCGATGGCTTTTGTGCTGACCGATGACTGTTGTATTGACCCATGGTGTTTGTACTGACCGATAGCTTTTGTACTGACCGATAGATTTTGTATTGACCGATAACTTTTTAAGAAATAACACGAACGACTGATTTCCTGATATCACTGGCACAGACCGTTACATTTCTAATTCTTAAGTTTCCATTTTTTTAAAACCAATTCTTGTTAGTTTCTAAGCATCATACAAAACAGTATTCGAGAAAATGAATAGTGTCAAATAGTGTACCAAATAAATATACCATAGCAGCATTACTCCATATTTGCGTGTTGTTGATTGTCTTCAGTCATTTTGCAGTACGTCCCACTATGGAGGTGATGATCTACTCTCCTGTTTAAATGATCTCCTTCAGGCACTTTTGAGGCGGTTGGATAATTTTTCACAGCAGTTCATCAATATTTCTGCATAATTCGTTCATTTCAATACACAACAAATTCATTTAGTTCCTTTTTGAAGCTAATCTGCTGCGCTAAGGATCGATCAGATCTATTATGCTACATGAAGAAATAGAAAAAAGAAGAAAAACAGTTTAATCCTATAAAGAGAATGCAAGGACCATCATTGCTTTTTAAAGTGCCTTAACATAAAGATCCTTAGTTGATAAACACATGGTATCGTAATACCCATGTCTATAGTCGAAATAAATGATTGAGAGAAATGCACTTAAAAATTCATTCCCTTTGTTGTTGTTAAAACCTCCTTTATCCTCAGGAAAGAATGAAGAGAAAAACAGTAGATTTTCATAGTTGAAAACCTTCTTATTCTATAGTACCCACTTACATTGATATACGAGCTCAGGAACTTGCGGTACATGGAATTTACGTTGAAAGTAAGATGGTTGGATTTAAACAATTCTGCGTCTTAGATCATGAGGTCGATTTCTGAATCATTTTTTCACTCCTACAAATCGGTAGTATGCCAAGTAATGAGCTTGGAGATGATATATTTTACCGCAGCACAAGTTCATGATATTTCTTCATTGAAAATAGTAACACAAAAGAGTTCTCATAAGCCACAAACATGAAAAGGATTGTTTTACAACGGTAACCAAAACATTCCAAAAACACGAAGAAGCGCATAGTGTAGCCGCGCCTTTAGAAGTACCTTTTGTTAATTTTTTCATTTTCCACAGCCAAGACTTTCTCTGCGAGCTCCGAAGGGTTTTTGACTGTCACAATGCGCGGAGGTGGAAGGGAATCGTTACCTGCACTGCCCTGGCGCGTTTTCAGTTCGTTTTAGACAGCATTGTGAGGTGTTTGTTTACGAAGCTGTTGAATTCCTACGACCTGACGGGACCTTCAGATGAAAGAGTTAACTTATGGTCTACACTAGGCAGAAAAGAACAATCGAGAGTGATTTGATTGCCATGATAAAATGTTGGGGTAAATAGTGAAACTTGAAGTATTCGGCAGCATTCACAAAGTTACATTTTCCAGTATGAAAATTGTTTGAAAAAAGTAAGTAATTATTTTTCCCCAGTCTTTAGGCCTGTTGAATATGCATTTTTTTAAAGTGGCCAGTTTCAAAATACGCTGTATTATTCGTAAATTTATGTCATAGCGTTCGTGGTACGCACTTCCAAATTATTCTAATGCAAATCGAAAAAAAAACTAAAATGTTTAGATTTTTTCAATTAAATTTGAACAAGCAGCTGCCCCGACAGAAAATGACCCACTTTTAGAAAACTTTGAGACTGGAAACTTATAGTTTTCGTTTCATAGT
Organism: Platorchestia sp. MABIK; assembly: GCA_014220935.1. Classification (NCBI taxonomy): domain Eukaryota; kingdom Metazoa; phylum Arthropoda; class Malacostraca; order Amphipoda; family Talitridae; genus Platorchestia; species Platorchestia sp. MABIK. The sequence continues at coordinate 126,805 of JACJUY010000947.1, forward strand.
TTTACAAACTATTTCCATTCAGTATTAAAACGATCAGGACACAATATTTCGAAGTGGGATCATGTTCGAGCTCTGTGATCGAAAAACGACTCTGGTTTGAAATTTCGTGATGGCCTTCTAACGGACATGGACCGAATTTCCCAAAAATTAGCGTTGTCACATCGATAAGGCGGACAGAGAGCGTTCATCCATGAAAGGAGGAGGTACTACCCTGAAATCACCTAATTTTCCTCATTTTTCAAATTTCACCGTTCACGTTTTTATTGCACCTAGAGGAACGAAAAGGCATACAGATATTTAAAATTGAATTCTAAATCCATTTGCTTCCCTAAAATTATTCGATTTTTGCAATAGAAAAAAAGTTATAGTGCAAACAAACAAACTATAGATATTAGCTCAAAACCCTACTCCTTCAACAATTTTCAACTTAGAAGCTTGATTTTGGTCTCATTCGACGCGGTAAGACTTCGGCAACTCGAAAATGATGGGTTGTTTTAATTTCGAATTAAAGATTTTTTAATGCACTTTCTGGGAAAAAGAAATTTTAAATACCAGATTTTTCATCATAAAATCTAATTCGATGTTCAAATAGAATTCTACTTCTTTAAGCTGTTTCTATTATCTTCCCGAGTCGAATGAGACAAAAAACAAGCTTATAAGTTGAAAGTTGTAGAAGGGATAGCGTTTTCAGCTAATTTAGATAGTTTTGTATGTTTGCACAATAACTTCTTTCTCTTGCAAAAATCGAAAAAATTGATTGAAGCAAATATGTTCAGAATTCAATTATATATATATATTTATGCATTTTCGTTTACCTAGTTGCAATAGAAATGCAAAAACCTTATAATTTGGAAAAAAGGGAATTTCAAGAAATTCTATGAACAAAAAATCATCAATTTCTTCTCTCAAAATTTAAAAACGCTTCATTTTTGAGATGCCAGAGTCTTTCCGCGTCGAATGAGACCAAAATTAAGCTTCTAAGTCAAATATTGTGGAAGGAGTATCGTTTTGCGCTAATATGTATATAATTTCATATGTTCGCGCAATAACTTTTCTATTGCAAAAATCGAAAACTTTAATAGAAGCAAATGTGTTCGGAACTGAATTTTGCATATCTGTCTGCATTTTCGTTCCCCTAGGTGCAATATAAATGTGAACAGTGAAATTTGAAAAATTAGGTCAAGTCCAGGGTAGTACCTCACCTTTTAACTCTGCTGCACATAGCGTGGGCCACGTAGAATTATACAGGGTGTTGTTTTGTACGGACATATTTCTACCATAAGTAGAAAAACTCAAAATAAATCGATTCTCTCGAAAGATAAACTGGCCAAAACTCCTTCGTTTTCGAGTCATTTCGTAAATAAACTTTGAACTTAAAGTAGGATACTACGTGCGCGCCAATGTTAGCGCTAGTCTTGATAGTTCCGACCCCACTAAAGCAGCTTTTTATTTTTACAATAAAACCTGCAAACATTTTATTGTTACGAAAAATATCCGCCATTTGAAGGTTAGTTAGGAAATTAACACCAAGCCTTCAATGATAAACTTTAGTAGTTATTTCATTAAAATAATAAGAGCCTTTTTTTTATCATTGTAAGAAACTTTTCGTCTGAGGTATTGTTGGGGTATTAATAACAAATCATAAATTAATGCTCTGATTTTATTTAACAAACTAGTCTTATTACAGAAGGTGTTGAAAATGGCCTCCATTAACCTCGGCACACTTTGAACACCTATCATCGAGTGAGCGTCATAGATTTTCAAAGACGCCAGTCATCTCAGTAATAATGCCAGCAGAGTCTACGATGCGACCAACGAGAGCCTCTTCAGATTCAACTGGAGTGTCGTTCAGGCCCCCCTGGGTCCTTCATGGTGCCCCACAAGAAAAAGTCCAACGGCAACATATCAGGAGACCGCGCTGGCCATCCTACTGGACCACCTCTGCCCATCCATCGATTTGGAATTTGTCGATTTAAGAACTCGCGAGCTTCACCGAAGTAATGTGCAGGCGCCCCGTCATGCTGGAGCCACATTCGCCTGCGTGTCGTTAGTGCGAATGTGTTCCAGTTCGAGCTAGCGCTAGTAAAATAGTCCTCCGATAACCCAGGCAAAACACTGCTTAGAAAAATGGTGTTAACAGGTCCCGTGAGAGGCGAAGGCAATAGGTGCGGGCTAATTAAACAATCCCTGCCCACACATCAACACCGAATCGATGTTGCTGACTATTTTGGTGAATAACATGAGGATTATTCTAAGCCCAATAATGATTATTGTGAGTGTTAAAAACACTATCGCGAGTAAAATACGCTTCATCAGTGAACAGAATGAGCGTGGAGAAGTTAGGATCCATTGCTTGCTGCTGCTGCATTAACCACTCTGAAAATTGTAGGCGAGGTCAAAATCTTGTAGCAGCAGTCTTTGCATTCTTTGGAAATGATGCGGATGTATCTTCTGACGACCTAGTGCCCGCCATACAGCAGTATGGTCACGCATGCCCATTAGTTGAGAATTTTTCTGAAAATGTTTCGCTATTCTCTATTCCACCGGGTGACGACGGCGTCCAACATCCAACATCTCATCCAATAATGGATGAGAATGGCCAAATTTCAAGTTTCTTTCAAAATGAAACATAAATTTACCACAAAGAAACAGCTACAAAAATTATTTTAGCGCTTCAGAGTTCTGATTAAATGAAAATGAAAGGAACTATGCATTGCAAGTAATGATTACAATCATATCAATGATTATTTGAATCAGTACATAACTTCTTTTCACAGCGTTGTGAGAAGTATTGCATTAAACTGTACGCCTATAGATGGGAAAACATGCGTCAAACATTTACGTAATAACACAAATGCTCAAAGTTCATTGGTTCTGAAGATAATAAATGTGCAACCTGATGCACGAGAGAACAAAATTTTAGAGTGGCAGATATGAGATAAATCCAGTGTTACCGTCGCGCGAACTAGAAAAACTCTGAGGGAGAACAACGAGAGAAAAGGGAAATACCCTCACGCGGTAGGAAATTTGGACAAAATTGTATAGTAGCCGAAATGAGACAATTGCAGTGTCTAAAACTGAAAAAAACTGTGAGAGATCACAACAAAATGACTGAAAATACGTAATTTTAGTGAAATTCAAGAGGTACCACTTGTACAGTGCAGTTGAGTGACTTGTCTGATCAAGAGACCAGTTGCACTTCGACCCTTCACAGTTCAGAGCGGGGTACTACCTCCAGTAGGGAACCGAATCACATGCATTTATCAGAACTAACAGAAAATATGCTTTTCTTGAACTTTACGGTAGACTTTCACGCGATGAATCACTGCTTCAAGCAGTAAAGTTACAATGATGTCACTCTCTCTTTCACATGGTTTCTCATTTTTCATATCCAGCACAAACGATAGCAAAGCATCCGTCCTTCGATAGCCAGCCTCGAGTTTTCGTACGAGACCAAGCAGCTCATGATAGTGAGTATCCCGGTTGCGCTTTGGGTTTGTTTTCTCAAGAAGTTCAGTATTATTACACTAGGTTACGTCAACAACTTAAGTTGTTCAAGGCTAACTTCAAGTAAAGCTTCGACAACCTTCCTATCCTATCTTCGGTGAACAGTTTGAGAATAGTCCAAAGCGTAAAATAAATGCTTAATTGATAATTCATTCTAATATATTTTTGGAAAGTGTTCCAATCGCAGAAATGGATAAAATACCTGCTGGAAGTAACTGAGGCACCGGTGGCAGCGTCAGACTGACTCTAATTAATGAAAAGGCGCACAAACGCTGGAATGGAAAAACGTTCAGCAGACGTAATGCTTGATTGTGATCTTATTACGCTTGCGGCGAAGTTATGGGTTTCTTAAAGATGGGTTTCGAGGGATGGGTTACGAGGGATGGGTAACGAGGGATGGGTTACGCCTAGATAGGTTACGAGGGATGGGTGACGCCTAGATGTGTTACGAGGGATGGGTTACGACTAGTTGGGTAACGAGGGATGGGTTACGCCAAGTTGAGTTCCAGAGAAACACTACGTTTGGATGAATGCATCAGATCTCAACTCTTCTTTCTTATGAACCAAAGAGTACAAAACCTGCGCTTGTGTTTACATGTGTGAGCGATGGCTGCATCGAGCTCCATGGCGGGAAAATAAACTAATATTTCATAAATGAAAGAAAACTCGTACATCGTGCTGCAGAAAAACGATGGCGTTAAATATCTCTTTGTTTCAAGCCAACAGTAGTGCAGAAGCGAAGCATCCAGGTAGCAAAAAAGCATTCAAAGCTCAATTCGTGGGAATTATTTTTATTATTGTGGCTAAGTTTCGAGCATTTAAGCGATGAAAATAAAATGCATGAGTATTATCAGTCTGTCATATCGCATGAAGATATCACATGAAATCACGAAGCTGGTGTAGAACCATGAGCGGCTGCTGTAACTTAATGTAAGATTTCCCCCTATAACGACCAAATTTCTTTGAATTTCTAGAACGAAATATCACTGTAATTTCCCTTAAATTACAATACGTGAAATCCACTACATGTGAACTTTTCATCGAAACATTTAGAATATCAGAACGATGTGAGTGATCTTCTATTGTCCTTCACAAATAACGTTGGTCGATAGAGGGTTGAGTTAACTAATGCACGCCAATGCTGTGATTGTCGCATGAATAAGTGTCGTTGTAAAGTCCCTCATGAAGTCTGGATTCACTGACGATATTTTTCCTGGTGATCTTAAGAATAATAAAGGTACACAGTGCAATCATCGAATAATGTTCAGGTTGAACACATCTAAGGTATGACATTATGTGCACAGCGTTTCAAATTAATTAATTGAGATTTGAAAAAGTTGTTCTATTGAAACCGTGTGAAACAATTTTTGCGACACTCTGTAAAGAAACGTATTGATATTGTTGGAGGAAATTACCAATGTGCCCAACTTAAGATCCCGTACAAAAAATAAGAACTTAAAATCAACGAATGAGTTTAATCTTCATTGAAACGCTGAATACCCGAGCAGGTGGTTAGTTCTAAATTAATGTATCAAAACTTGCCAAACTGCACTTGAATGTTTTTGCACCTGATTTAGTGATGTTCTCGACGTCAGCGCTCGATTCAGTGGCTGGTACGGACATGGTCGTTGTCTTTTGGGTGCATTTTGGTGGCGGTCCAATGTACCACGTGACGTCGCCGGATTCGAAGGCCACTGTGAAGTTGATGAACGAGAAGTGTTCATAAAAGCCGGTCGATGATGAACTAAATGTGTCTTCAGAGGTTACATCTACCCACCAAAGTTTTGCAGATTTTTTTGCCGCAATCGTAAGAGAATGCCAAACATTTTCATCCTGAATACCTAGAGTACTTGAGCTAAAAGGCCCATACCAAAAATTGAATTCGTTGTGGTGATCGCAACATAAAGACAGAATAACGAGGAGATTAAATGAAGATTTTGGGAAGATGTTCAGTGACACTTTATAACTTTCAGTCGTCTGTCTTCTCCTAGTGCCGTTCCACACAGGGACATTTTGAGGTAACAAGCACGTCTGCTGATTATCTGAATTCTGTCTTCTCTGGCGAACTTGTCTGGTTAGCGTTCGAGGAGCGTGGCTCTGGTTTTGTTCACCCTTTAATATGTGCGACCCATATTTGTGCATGAAAGGCATGGGAATTTCCTTCTTATTTGTAAGCTCGTGTAGTCGAGGGATATTTTTTGGAACATTATTCATGGGCTTAGCTGCTAAAGAGCCGGAATTGCCAGTAAAAGAGTGATCGTCAGGTAGACAAACTTCTGTGAGTGCACACGAAAAAAACATAAGAAGTATGACCTTCATTTTTAAGACAATTGGAATGACTATTGAGGAATGTTTTTAAGATAAATGTAATATAGTTATTTTCTGGACCACTGTAGGTGAAACTGCAGAGTTTAAAGAAATAGCTCTACTGACACTTTATGGTCAAATCGATAAACTCGTCTATATTCACATTTGACTTGTCTCTTTAAAGCTGGAGTAATATTTTTTCCTTCGTATTTTTGGCTCTTGGTGCTCCTTCACGGAACTCTTTCGTCTGTCCATAAATTTATGTAGGTTAAAGCAGTTCTGGTTTCATTCCTGGTGAATATAGGCTAAAAATTCTTCTTGAATATAAGTAGTTCTGATGTATCGAACATCGGCACTTTAGACGTATCGAACGTCGGTGCGTCTCACGTTTCGGAGGCCAGCTCGTGAGACGTATCGGTCCTCGGCAATTCTGACGCATTGAACGTCGGTAATTAAGACGCATCAAACGTGGCCAAGTGAGACACATCGAACGTACCGTGAGTCTTACTTCACTTCAGACTTAAAATAAGTCAGCACTCCAGACTTGTCACATGCCCGCACACCCGCACCCTACGCACGACGCATGTCCACGTGACGTAGGCGCTCGCACTCCCGCGACTGACCTCAAGATTTCAGCTACGGAGTCAACACGAGCGACAACAGAGGGCGACAGGAGCCATCTCCTCAGGATGTGAGCTTCCTCCGCCAGTTCAGTGACGCAACCGACCGTTGACGGTCTCAAAGTTCAGAGAAATTAACTTTTTACATTTGAATTGTGCTTCATTTTTCTGATGATTTTTGTTGTGAGATTATTATTGGCAAACATCTCACAAAAACAGAATGAAGCTCTCGTTAATGCTGACTGCCTGTAGCTATGTTGAGCAGCATGGACACAAATGCACAGAACTGAAAAATACATTAAACAACTGAATAAAACCACAATAAAATAAGATACCTCTCATATGTTCACGCAGCATGCATAAAATCCGTTGTGTAACATCACCGGTTTGGTGTATTTAAAATTTTTTTCTGTGCTCTCCGTGGCAGAGTGGTTAAAGGCCTCGCCCTTCCGTGAAGATGTCGAGCGTTCGAATCCTGGTGATTTCACCGCTGGGTATAAGGGAAAACTCAAGTACAATACCCCACTCAACCAAAGTGTCGGAAATGGGTACAGACTTTACGGGGGAAGCCGTCATGGCGTCCTAGTGTTAGTTATAAGGCATTCAAAATACCAATGTACAAGATGATGTGTATCAGGCTTGATTGGAAATAAAGCATCCTTAGATGTTGATGTTTTTTTCTTAATTTCTCACACAATTTTTTAATTTAAAGTGCGTTGGACCAGCTAGCTTGTGCTTTTTATGATGTATTTAATTCTAACAATGATCCCAATAACTTGTACGTGACCAAAAACGTTCTTTTTCGTTTGCAAAGATTTTTCAGAGCTTGGATTTTTTATAATACATAATTTCCTCTCCGACCTGATAGAAAAAAATTAATCGCTCGCTTCACTGAAATTCTGATTAGAAAAGTTTGGTTAACGATTTATCAACGAATACCCGACAATGAATTTAAAAATACGACTACTTGCGAAAAAACTTTCCGATTTCTGTCAATATTTTATTTAGGATGCTCTGAAATGCTTGATTCCACCAATTCAGGTCGGTATTTCTAGCCGAAATAACTGAAATTAATATATTTTTTTCGTATTGAACGAATGAAGTTTTACCCGTATTGTTGTGCGGCAGTGAGGAAATACTTCAATGTTTATGCAGCTTTACTTAAATGCAAAAAGCACGCATTAATTGACATGTTGTGAGGTCTGGTTTAGCCTTAAATTTTTTTCCAGGACTTACTCTAAGCTTACACTTTTTTACAGTGGATAAACGCTAGCAAAACCTCCCTACAATTCTCATTGACTGTTGCCTCTAATCCGAACAACACTTAACTTGCTTTTGCACGTTGTTTTGAGCCATCTTACCGCTTAGGGTGGAAGGAGAGGCTATAGTAGATGTTGTGGGTTGAGTCTCAATGTTGCAAGCTGGTGAGGGTTCGATGTACCAAAATATATTTCCGGATGTGTGGCTTATTATAACCTTTTGGAATGACACTGGCTTCAGAAAACAACTTTTCTTTGTTCTGGTCATGACCAAGTAGGTGATTGTCATTGACCAACATCTTTGCCGACCCCAAGATGAGGAATTCGCCGTTTCGACTTCAATCATCAAATGGTGCCAAATTCTTGTTTCTTTCAGTTCGAGCTCACTTGACTCCACAAAATGTACTTGAGATTTATTGTCATTTTCTCCTCTGTGAAATCTCAATTCGATCCGGATAGTAAACGGCAATGATTCCGCAAAAAAATACAGTGCTGTAGTCTTATTCAAACTTTCCCGCGTTTCATTTTGGATGGACGAGACTATGGTTTTATTAAGAAAGTATGGAATCTTAGACTCGAAATTACGTCTTTGCCTTCTGCCAAACTTTGCGCTAGAGTTTCTTAGCGTTTCCGGTGGTCGAATTGTAATTTTTGTCCGCTCTTTATGTGGCCAAAAACTACCTTTACGAGTTTTGAGCGCTCTGGAGTTTGGAGCAAACACATCAAACAGATGGTTATGTGAGAGACAGCTGCTTGTTTCGCACGGAGAGGAAACATGATCTTCAACTTGAACAAGCGCTCCTGTTAGCAAACACAGCACAAGCTCCAAAATTACTAGCAGGAACATTTCATTAGCTCTTCACACCCAGTTAGAAAGTTTTTCAAGATACACACAATACCATTACAGTCTTAATACTGTTCATGGAAGCAAGAAGTATCGTGAAACGTAGAAGAACTTTTATTGTGCTTCTATAGCTTGCTTGTTTCGAGCCATACAGTTGATACCTATACGTAGTATCTCAACATTTACATGGAGAGGACACAGACAAGTTGCAGTGTCAGCTCGTATGGAGCCCAAAGACACATCAGCCCTCGGTCTCTGTGCACCGGTACACTAAGTTCAGAACACATGAGCTCTATGGTTAACGGCGCAACTCTCTCTCTCGAGTTCGTGTACAACTGAACGGAAATGAGAGAAGTCGCCTGCGGCGGTTTCTTATCGTCAGTAGGACACAAATTCTACTGTCTCCTTCGCTTTGTTCATATTTGTCAATAATTCACCCCGGTGAGCCAAAGTAAGAAGCTTGCTATAAAAAATTCATGCATGAAACTTTCTAAAGAAATGAGATGTTCTTAATTTTAACAACGGACAGAAAATACAGCAGTATCTATTTTGTACATCCATCTGTTTTGCCCTTCTTTACTTTGTGTCACAAGAACTAGGGAAGAAACTGCGTGGTCTTACATAGCAGTACTTTAATTTTTTCACATCATCGAAGATAGGACAAATATCAATTTTTTCATTCTCCAGAAAAAGACTAAGAAGCATAGTTTAAGCATAGTTTAAGCTGTTTTCAAAGAGGAACTACAGTACCTCGCCTTTGCGATATTGGACTGCGCAGTGGACAGCTTTAAGTTTGTTTCCCGAATTTATTTTACGAGTATTTCTGCGAACAATTGACGTTAGTTTGGTGCCAAAATTTTCCCTAGATTTAGATAACAGCGAAATACTGCTAACAGGTCGACTGCCACGTCAATTTGAGACAAATATCACGTCCAAATTTTGTGGATGTCATTTAGTTTTAATTCCAGGCTGACATAATTTATTACTGTGGTTCCCAACCTTTCACTAATGGCGACGCATTTCGGAAAAAATAATCGATTTACGATCTCCCATCCCCCTCCGTTTCTTTAAATAACTATATGTGATCCTTTGTATATGGAAAACCGGTTCATTTTGAATTGGCTATTGCGTAAAACACATCACAATTATGTTTGTAAAAAGTGAATTCATAAAATTCAGTCATAGTTTATGGTGCTGGAAAGTTCTAGGAACGTTTTAACTAAAACTCCTCTATTGGTAGTTCACCAAACCCAGATTTTGCTTCAAAACTATTTTGTGTATATAGATCAATTAACTCTCTGCGTGGTTTCATGGACATCAGATACATTGACGCTGAAAGGGCTGATGGTTAGGCAGAAAGATTTGATAAATTCATTAAGAAAAAAGCCCCACATCTTAACAATAAAATTATGCTAATGTTGTTATGCATAAAGATTTGCTAATTTTTTGTAAAACCCTGCACCTCATCAAGCTTAATTAATTAAATTCGTCGCTTCTTCAATAGTTTGCGCAAGAGTTGGAAATTAGTGTATTTTCTTTAAGTTGATTTTTGTGATCCAGAGTTCTAGCTCATTCTGAAAGATGCTATCTTCTCAGATAATGTTATTATCGTACTCTCCTCTCCTTGTAAAGATATATTAAAGATATCAAATGTATCTACTAAGTACCCTAATTTGCACATTATAGATTCGTTGCAAATAAAAATTCAAATTCATTACATTTTGAGCATCGGAAAAATTTGCAGCTCACTTCTTAATTGAAAAATCTGTTCAACGTTTTTCCTTTTCAGTGTTGAACAGCAGTACATTATATAAGGCACCCAAATCTTCACATTGAATTTTGAAAAATCCCGTTGCAAGCACGTTTGATTTTTACATTTTCTGTTTTAATTGCACGATCCAGCCCTTCCTTGAATGGTAGAGGCAACATTTTTGCAGCTTATACTTGTGGTGCAATGAGTTCCAGTTACTTGAGGAGCCACTTTTTAACTACAGGCTGGAAGCCACATTTACAGCCCAGCATCGCGTGTGCTCCATTGATACAAACTCCACACAGTCTCTTCCATTCAATTGAGCATTCTTCAAAAAAATTAACAATTATATTGAAAATCTTAGCAGGGCAGTAATAGTTTGCCGAGGCAGACAGGATGCAAACTCGTCTTTCATTTTTTTCTTCCTTAAAATACTCATACACAAGACGTAGTGAAAAATTTGTCCCATCTGTAGTTTCCTGAAGCGGTATGCTGAACCCGGCTGGAATTTTTTTTAGTTCATGTATAATGTGAAATGAAATGTCTTTAAATGTACCTTTCAATCATCGTTTTGTTCGATTATTTAAGACGGATAGATGTACAAATTTATTTACTGTGTCAGGACCAGCATGAGACGCACAATAGCTTCGGTGCACAAAAAAATTGGCAATTATGTGTTGTTTTTAGCTTGTGCTATCTTTAATGCAACCGAATTGAAAGCTTCAATGATGGCTAAGTTTTTGTTCTGAAGGATCCAATTACATCAAGCCAGCGGCACTTAATATCAACTTTCGCCTAGAAAAAATCATCATCTCTATCCTTTGAGTTAAAATACTTGATTTGGAAATACTTGGTTTTTCTCACAAGCAATTCTGTGAACAATTGCAGTTAGTTTGGTTCCAGAATTTAACCCAGACTTAGATCAGCCAAATACTGCTAACAGGTAAATTTACACGTCAATTTGAGATAAATGTCATGTCCAATTTTTGTGGATGCAATTTTTTTTCGTTTCATTCCATGCTGACATAATTTATTCCTGTGGTTCCCAACCTTTCACTCATGGCGGCACGTTTTGGAACAAGTAATCGATTTACGATCCCTCGTCTCCCTTCGGCCCTTCGTCCAAATAACTATATGTGATCCTTTGTACATACATTGAAAACCCGTTCATTTTGGAAAAGGCTATTCCATAAAACACGACCTCACATTTTTATGTGAAAAAGGTGAATTCAAAAAATTCGTTCAGAATCTATGTCACTGGAAATTTCTAGAAACGTTTTAACCAAAACTCCTGCATTGGTAGTTGACCAATCAAAGCGTTTGCTTCAAAGCTATTTTGTTGCTCAATAAACTTCTGCGCGATTTGATGGACATCAGATACTCTGACGCTGAGAGGGTTTATCGTGAGGCTGAAAGACTTGCAACAATCATCAAGAAAATAGTTTCTCATTCCAACAATCAAATTTCGCAAACGTTCTTTTATCAGAGCGTGTATTTCATCAACATTAATTGTATTCGTCACCTCTTCAACAGTCTGCGCAAGAGTTGGAAACTTTTGAAATTTCTTTTGCTTGATTTGTGTGAGTTCTAGCTTCATTTTGAAAGAAGTCATTTTCTCAGATAATGTTATTATCGTACTCTCCTCTCCTTTTAATATATTCATGTTATCTACTAAGTACGCTAAGTTGCATATAATAAGTTCTCTCCAAATATAAAGTCAAATTCATAATATTTTTCGTACCGGAAAAATATGCAGCTCACTTCTTAATTAAAAAAAATCTGTTAGCAGCTGACATTGAACGATTTTTAGACCTTTAAACTCTTTCAGTCCTGTTCTCTCAATTTTTTATTGGGAAAATTTGATCGCAGTATCAAAGGGAGGAAAACTTGCTAATGTACTAATGGAAATTGAAATGAAAGCATGATGTTGGAGCAGTCAATCTTACTGCACACCAATCTCGTTGTGAATCGTTTCTAAAGTGGAAAATTTAGCCAGAATTTCAAGACAAAATCTATACATGACAGATGTAAACATATGGATTATCAAGAATCTATTTTGACATACCCGTAGAGTAGTCAGAATTTTTGCTAGATATGTTTGTGCTTTTAACAAATTTTTTACTTTTTGGTTTTAATTGCTCAGACGCAGTCGTCCCACTTACTCCTACAATACACTACTTGAAAAGACACAGAAATGATATGCAGTTATCTCCGCACAGAATTCAGAATTAGAAACGTACCTTCAAGTAAGTAATGAGGTGGGAATTAAACTAGGAATTACTCACTGCAAGGCCTTTGAGTTGGAGTAACTGAAGCAGTCGTCGTGACATTTTCACGCTTCGTTGCCACGGTTGTATAGGTTGACGTCACTGTAATCGTCTCGTACGTTGTGTATGGGACTTCGATAGTCTCTGTGGTGTTGGTGACAATAACTTCGTTTACTTGTACCGTAGAGGATGGTCTGAAGCACTGAGCACTTCTTTGAGGTTCAGCATGCCAAAGTGCGTCTCCTTGCACATTTACACGGATCTTGTCAACCCTGTCGTAGGCATTCTTATAAAAGACATGAGATTGATGATTAGCATCTCCAGTTACCGATAGCTGCCAGCCACTGTACGGAGACCGAGGGCTTGTACGATATACGCTAATGCATAGAGACTGCCATCTCTCACTCGCTACGCTGATTTTCTCCTTGTTGAAGTCGAATCGTGTATGATTTTGCGTCGTAATGCATTTGAATAAAATGTCAATTCTTAGTTCAAAATTAATTAAGAAAATGATGTAAATCTGTGCTTTATCGCCCATTATCTCTTTTGTACCGGCACCGGCAGTATGAGCTAGCGGGACGCAGCCCTCGGACGACCGCCTGCCGCGCACCGTACCTCCACTCTCACTTGGCGCCGAGATCACTTCACCTGAAGACGCCCCCACCAGCGACGCAGAAGTTGAGTAATTCCTCAGAAGCGCGGTAAAGTCTTCATTGCTTGCAAGGTGCGGAGAGGTGGGAGGTGAAGAGATGTGCTTGTGTGGACTTGTGAGGAGACGAGCAACTCCACGAACATCTTCCTCCCGTGCGGCGCTGGAGAGGGAAGACTGTCCGACGGTGGTGGTTTCTCGAGTGCCTTCCTTGTGCTGCCTTGGAGAACTTGCAGCGCTAGAAATGCGACCAAGCTCCTTAGTTGGGACGAAATCGGTTTTAGTTTTCTCTTCTACCAATGAAGAACTCAAGAATATGCTAGTATTTAGTCTAGCAGTGTTTGTTTTTTGAATTGAAGATGATGGAAGAAATCTTGAACACTCACCACTACGCCCAAGTAAAAGCGTTAGATAAATCAGAACATTAGTCCATTGAGAACACTTCATTTTGCATGTGCTTCAAAAAATATTTCCTGTTAAAATCTTGTTCCGTTAAAAAGAACACAGTTTGAAATGAGATTGAGCAGAGAGTATGCACACACTAAATCTAAATAATTTGATGGAGATTCATTTCGCTGAGCCTGTCCAATTACAATTGAACGCACATTTGAAGTGAGTATTTTATATTTCCACAGAGCTCGCCTGTGTTCGTTTCTCTCCTTCGCTTACCGAAGTTGAAGCAATGAATGGAAACCCAATTGGAAAATGTCTGAAATTTTTTTAAGTTTCTTTAGTTCCACTCATCTTATAGTTGTGATTCATCGGAAATGCTGGAAAACTAAAACTTTGTTTTGGTGTCCTGTTCTGCCGCAGACTTGAACTATGCCAAACTTCAAGACTTCCACGTTAAGATTATTTCATAAAGCTAGTTACACTTTAGATGGAAAGTCTGCTTGTCAAATATTTTTTGCAATGTCTAAAGAATGTGTAATTCTTAAGTACTCCGTTGGATATTGGCTGTGAATTCCTCAGTCAAATGCCTTCACTGACTGAATGAACTTAAATTAAGCACCAAAATTTGCACTTCATTTGCAGCCAAAGGAATTTTTCAGCACGTTGAGCTCGATGGCTTTAACTGAAGTTCAACTGTAAACTCAAATTTAAAGAACATTTCAATAAGCAATTTTAAAAATAGCGAACATAAATACGTTTGGCGCGAAGGAACCCACTGGTGGTCACTCAGGGGATTCCTTCGTAACGCTGCCTCGTAATGCTGATGATGGATTTGATGTCACTAACTCAATTTTTTTAAATACTTCGTGAAAACTAAATTTACCGTTCGTTATTTTCAAAATTGATCTCTTAAATTAATTTTGGTTTGAGTTGAATATTGAACTTCAGTTTAACTTACAAAGTTAACGTGTTAACTTGCTCGCGACTTTATTCAGCTTTCTTTAGGGATGTTTGAAAATTGAGTTTGTGGCTACTGGTCGGTCTGCATCATTATAGAAATTGCCTCCGTGTTCACCGGGGATTCACATCCAGGTCAAAGTATTAAGCAAGAAATGAGCTAGAGTGAGCTTTTTTTAGTAGAATACAATTAATCAAACTATTCTAGCAAAAGATCTAAAACGATTTTGTAGCTAATCATTTGAAAAAATCACATAATATCATTTCTTAGAGAAAAAATATAACGCAGAGAACTTCGAAATTAATTACAAATGAAATTCTGATGGGTTCTCTAGGGACATGCATACGTTGGAGACATTTGGGCAAAGTACCCAACGCGCGTTGTCCATGTGTTTTGGTGATAATTGTTGGCTACAATTGATAATTTGAACGATTTTCTGGTTCTAGATAACATTTTTAGCACTGAATCTATCTTTCTATTCCAAAACCTGAAGCATGTATAATTCTATTTAGAACAGAGCTTTGTTTTGATGCAAATTGTAAGGGACATACACATTTACAAGGGATTGAAAAATGTACCGGCAAATTTATGAGTATCACGAAAGTTTGCACATTTAATTCAAGCGACTCTGGAATTCATTACAAACTTAGCAATATCTTTCGTATCAAACCTCTAGAATTCAGAGTAAAGAGAGGGCGTTCCGATGTTGTTAGAGCTTCTATGGGAGAGATTCTCCAAGTCTGATGAGCTGAGTTGAAATATTCCAACAAGATATTGGGTCGAATTCCAATCGTCGAGCATGGAAGCCTAGATGATACTGAGGCAGAAACGCCCAAGCGTATTTTTTCGTCTCTTATTATATGGTGTTCGACCATTGTACATTAATGGAGATGTCATCATTTCACCGTGTTCGGTTTTCTATAATGCCAGCAATATCACTAGATTATGTAAGACTATTTCAAATTACAAAAAAATCACTCTCCAGTACTAGATTTATTTTATATTTTTAAAGACATTAACTAGCATGCCAGAACATAGATACTAATTAAGGATTTTAGGGTTCCATAAATTAAAGACTCCATGGTCCTCAAATTGAGGGCTCTCAAGTCCAACAAATTAAGGACTTTCAAGTCCCACGAATTAAGCACTCCAAGGTCCGATTAAATAAAGACTTCACGGTCCGATAAATTAAAGACTCTATGGTTCCATAAATTATGAACTATATGGGGTGCTGCTATAGCGTGAGGTCTACTACACTATAGCATGAGATCTACCTCTAGCTAGTCGTGTAGCGTGAAGTTAGGTTAGGTTACTAATGAATATTACTTATTTCCATACATTTAATTTAGCGATAGACACTTAATTTGTACATCCCAAACTGCACCTGGGTAGGCGATATATGGCGGTAGACCTCACGCTATAATAGCATTCTTTACGGCTCATAAATTGAGGACTTCATGATACCAGAAATAAGGGGGCTGATGGTGTCACCAATTAAGAACTCTAAAGTCTCACAATTTCATGACTTCGGCACTACAGAAAGTTGCACAGTGGCATAGAAAACAGAATGAGTCCTAACCTATATTCATACTCACTACTGCTGAGAAATTCTATACAAACTTTTCCATCTGTTCACTGAATGCTTTGCCATCGTTCGCACATGATTGAAATAATCTTCACCAAGAAACTCGAAATATGAATTCAAGTGGCACCAAAAGTGAGGAAAATTTAGCGTCTTGGCCGACACACCTTTTTTCTCTGACAAAAAAGCGCGATCTTTTCGATGCGACGAGAAGGCTAAGAAGGCTAAATAAAGTCTATGATACAATAAGACTCGAGTTCCAGGTCTGTTGCATGGTACGCAGGGCTCACTCGGAGGAGAAAGAAAGATAGAGAATTGGAATATATGGTATACGCAACTTCAAATCTGAATCTGACATCCGGACATGTATGAGTCTGGTTGTCTGAAACTCTACTGTATTCTCACCCGAATGACTGCCTTGTGACTGTAATGCACATCATGCTTCAATTTGACGTCTGACTGACGTGTGGTGAATAGACCATGTAAATTACACATTTCAAGTGTAGAATTGAATTACTGAGATATGCTACGCCAAGAGAACAAACTTATCGATGAAAATACACTATTTTAGCGCATTCCCACGTATTGGCCATATATGTACCACTCGTTAAATTGCTCATTCATGCAACAGTATAAATATATGTCATTTCTTCTGTTTCGGGATCTCTTTGAGAAATAACTGTTTTCATCCCAGGTGAAATATAGTGTAGAATTGTATTTTTCATATTTCTTAGGATGGACGAAAATGTGTTCGAGCATAAAGTTGATTTTCCTATTCTGCTACTCACATGCTAACCCAGCCAACCGTTTACAACCGCGGAAACGCGGTGAACGTGTCAAAGTAATTCTCACGCTCCTAAACGGAGAAGGTGAACAGAGAAGCTAAATCCCGCTCATTGATCGTGGGAGATTAGAGGCCTGAAGCTACTACAAATCCCAGTCTGTCCTCTCCTCTGTTTAAGTATATTATGCAAATACAAACTTATACGAATGAAAAAAGTCCGTATTATTTTCCGGTGTTGGTGAATGGAAATTAACTTCGTATTATTAGAGCATCATATTTATTCGTATAAGTTAAGGTTCGCGTAAGAGGATTTCTGTCAACTCAAAGATCGACAATTTAAACAATTCAAACAATTTAAACAATTTAAACAATATTGTAGAAAACTATTTTTTGTTTTCAGTTTCCTGAGAATGAAAGATGATACGAGACGAAGTTTTCGTTTATTGACACTTGTTTCTGCAGAGAAAAAACAAACAAATAAAGTCTGATGTGAATAGTACAAATACGATGATTTACACACAACTCTACGCAAATTCATGATAATTATTAAAGGCAATACTCTACTAAGTAACTGACAACGTAACACATTTATTTTAGTACAATTGAATGCTTAAACGCAAGACTTGCTTCTCACCGAATCATCGGGAAACCTAGGCTGTTGACTAGAAGACATCTTTTCCTCGTATGCCTGGATTGAAAATTTCAGGCGTAATTACAACTATCGTTGTATCGTACGGTACTGAAGCAAATGCTACGGAGGCGAGTCTTCTACAAATACTAAACAATTTATTTATCACAGGTGATACAGAGATAGAATGAAAACTACATAAAAAAAAATACTATACAGGGTGGACCATAAGTTTCCATACATAGGCGACAGGGTGTACCATAAGTTTCCATACATAGGCGAATGTATAATGTATACTTTTTAAATTATTTTCAAAAACCCCCTCAGGGGGATAAAACTGTTGTATCTATGGGAATTAGCGCTCCCAGGGGAAAAGTGTGGTGGGGCCGGGGCTGAGAGTTAGGTAGGTCTTTTTTTGTTGAAATAAAATGTTTTGTGTTATGTAAAGGACAACCTTTTTTCGGTTCACTGCTGTCCTGTTTTTCATAACCTATTACTTTTTTCTTCAACTTTTATCTTCTTTCATAAACTTCTTTCTAAACTTACTGTTTATTTGCCTCTTCTGCAGCGTTTCCTTATATCCATACTAAACGGGGCCTTCCTCTTTTCGGAACGCTTTTTTTTAGCGGTTAGGGAGGCTTAAACTAAGAACTATTCTTTATTTATCAGATACCCGAGAACATGCTTTTGACAAAAAATTAACGAATAGCGATTGTACTGACGGTTGGTTTGGGGAGCAGTCGGAAGGTTGCACGAAATTCTAACAGAAAACATGGAATGAACCTTAAGGGGCTCATACACGTTCAAAAAAAGCGTCAAAATTTTGACGCGTAACTTTGATACAAAATTTTGATGCATAATTGTCCACACATGTTCAAGCGTTTTTTCCATCAAAATTCAGTGTAGTCGAAATCTTCGACATGGATGCATCAGTGGCCATAGCACTAGTGTTCGCACTGGACTCAGATAAACCTCTTGGTGTATTTCGGAAGTGGTCAGAAGACTGGTATTTAAAACGCGAAGCACATTTATTTATCAGTAATACTGTACTAAATATAGTGCCAAGTAATATACTGTATTTTTTCTCTTTCCATGCAATATTGGTACGTAAAAAATAAGGTAACTCTAAAAATTGGGAATTTACCACACTAAAAATAATGATCATCCCAAATACAAACACATTCGATAGCCTAGTCAAAATTGTGTTAAATTATTGGATTAATACATTGTATATATACGCTTCATACATAAAATCTATACTACTTATAATCTATACTATAGAGTGTGAAATTTTGTATAAATTCGCATTATATCTTTCATGAAATTATTTCTTGTATTAGTAAATATGAACTTTGACATCTTTAAAAAATGAAACTAAAAAATAACATTTCATTGACCTAAAATATGTTTGTGTTTCTAAATTTTTGCAATACCACTAGAATATACCCATTGTCGAACAAAACATGTATCAGAAGGTATGGATATTCGATGGCCAAATGTACGACTGCAACAAATTGAAAGAATAAAAATAAAAATTACATATCATGAACTAATCTGAATTATTGTTCCTTACTCATCGCTTGTGTCGTAATCATAGCTATTGGACAAGGTTCTTCTCGCCTGGGCAGGAGTCTCTTGGTCTCTTAAGAACATCATAGCCTCCATGAACCTCGCCTGTGACTCGTACAAGGTCTACAGTCCCGGCACCTGATTTGGCACTGTTGTCCATTTTTCGAAGTTCATTGGGAAAATTTGTTTGTAGATTACTTATTTTTTCTTCCGATGCTCGAATGTAACGGACTAAAAATGCTAATGATATTTATGCAGTAGAATATCATAGGCCTCGAACTTCTTAGCACGATTGCGATAATCATCAGACCTAATTTTCCGCAAGGCTGGCAAGGTCTAATACACGCCTGAAACTTCAATCAAAAATTTCTTTTCGACCTCCTTCTTCCCAGACAGCGATCCTGTCTCCTCGACAGTCACCTGCGAACTAAAAAGTTTGATCAAAATTTTGGCAGGAGCCCACACACGAATCAAAATTTTGACAGCTCGTCAAAAAATATCAAACGGATTTGACCCGTCAAAATTTTGATTTAAATCATTTTTCTCGCTTTTTTGAACGTGTATAGGCCCTTTACACACGACATTGTGGCAAAACTTCCTTGCAGACTTCAGAAAACTGGAAATGTTGCAGATCAACCCCGAAGTGGTCCAAGACGTAGAGCCACCGATGAAGACAAAACAGCTACGATATTATCAGCCTGCTCAATATAGAATGTTCATTTTACCTTGTATGGAGACTTGTGGCCCACCCTGTGGATCTTCTCGACAACATTAAACACCTTGTTATTATTAAAATAAGGTTTTGTCGCCGAACAAGTATCATCAGTGTTTATCAGCGTAATTAGAATTTATACGTTGGTCTTCTTTTCATACTCTCGTGCACTTTAAGGGAAGAACGTTTCAGTCTTTCCTTAGCTCAACGTGCTACGCCAGCTCAGAAAAGCGCCGTCATATCGAAGATACGAAAAGGAAAAAAACTGTATTGAATACAACAGGAAGCGTTAAGTATATAAGATGAAGACGTGCCAAGGGATTTGTGTTAACGATGAAACTAGAGTTGGAGAAATCTTGCCAAGAGTCACGACCGAATAAGAAAGCCAGTCTTCCATCACGACTGCGCAGATCATCGTAAGAAGTTGGTTTGATGAAAAAATTTCGGATAAGGGGCAACACTTTTGTTACGAATAAAAACTTCCGGATGTAAATGCCGCTAGCTATTTTGAGACGCAGAAGTTTCTCTACCTGATGAAGACGAAGTTTTAATTTAAAGCAATTCTGCAGTGCACCACTTTGGCTCTAGTACATAGGGAAGCGCCATCACAAATACAATCAAGAACATACTTGTAAAAATGTTTCACCAGTGATTACGCGAATAAGTTCAAAAAGTTTCAAATTATTCTTTCGTGTGAAAAAATTTATGAAAATAATACTGTGGTCAGTCCGAACTGCTCGTACTCTAAAAGCGGCGTGTAAAAAATTCGTACTGTGAGTATTTTGTGAGTCTTAAGCTCACACTATTTAGTTGCTCTTTATTGTACAGAACTGTAGTTCACTGAACGATCATCAAATTCTATTTACCTGATCAAGCTGCGATGGCTTGCACGAGTTATTCCAGGTAATTATAAAGCAAGTGTCCGACAGTCAGTTATATCATTCAATAGTAATGTAATAACTCTGTTTTGATTTACATTCAATATCTCTCTCTTTTTAACGGCTGAACTACAAAATGCAGAATTTGCGGAAACAGATAAAAATTAACCAAATAAAAATTTACCCTATAAAATTAACTTCACGGCTGGTAAAGATCAGGAAATTGGAAAATAAGGAGGGCATCTCCAAAAAAGTTTTCACTAGACATATGACACAGTTCTAATAAGCTACTTTATTAAAAAATTCTGTTATGTTATGCGCCAAATTTCTGTTAGCAAAATTTGTTATGCGCCACTAGAGAAAAACTTCGTTGGAAAGTTAATTGAAATACAAGGAAACAAAAATATTGTGTTGAAAACAGTCTTTTTCAGCGCTCTTCCACATGTTGAGAACTTGATGAAGGTAATTCACAGATATTTTCTAAGAAAAGATTACAAAGGTATAACTCAAACTTACTGAATTGTGTCAGTAATTTTTGATAAAAACTGAGTATTCCATCTTGCGGGCATGAAATCTTTGAAAAATTTCAACATGAAATAAAAATAATTGCAATTTCTACTACTAGCGAACGTAGCATTTGTGCTACATTTAAATGTGTTGTTTTCTTGTCTGAGTATAGTGTGATTGATTGCTACAGAAAAATATCAATTTGTAAGCATCAAAAGCATTAGTTTAAAACCGTCTAGTATTACGGATAATCAATTTAAAAGCATTTTTCTCTTCATTAAAAATGTATTCACTTGGAATATTAACGAAATTTAACGAAGTAACCACTAGTGTTGATGAATATTTTCTTCACTCTGTCAAAAAAACGTTCAAAGAGAAGAATTAGTAGAAATAAAAGAAAAAATTCACTGTCTTGAATACAATATGACGTTGCATGACAGTCCCAAGAAGGAAGCGACTCTCAAATTCACAATTTGTTTCTACATTCAGCATTTTGCAGCTGTAAAGTTATAGCCGATATAAGAGAGATAAATCGAATGCAAATCAAAACAGTGAAATTACACTGCTATTGAATGATATAACTGACTGTCGGACACTTGCTTTATAATTGCCTGGAACAACTTCTGCAAGCCATCGCAGATTGATCAGGTAAATAGAATTTGATGATCGTTCAGTGAACTACAGTTCTATACAATAAAGAGCAACTAAATAGTGTGAGCTTAAGACTCACAAAATACTAACAGTACGAATTTTTTACACGCCGCTTTTAGAGTACGAGCGGTTCGGACTGACCACAGTATAATTTTCATAAATTTTTTCACACGAAAGAATAATCTCGAAACTTTTTGACGATCTTTGCGTAATCACTGGTGAAATATTTTTCTCCGTGAGTTCTTGATTGTATTCCTTTGAATATTCCTTTGAACTGAAACTTCGTCTTCAGTCAGTTCTGTCTCATTTGTGCCTCTCAAAATATCTTGCAGCATTTGCATCCGGAAATTTTTATTCGTAACAAAAGTGTTGCCCCTTGTCTGAATTTTATTTATCAAACCAACTTCTTACGATGATCTGCGCAGTCGTGTTGGAAGACTGAATTTGTCATTTGGATGTGACTGTTGGCAAGTTTTCTTCAACTCTAGTTTCACCTCCTGCTGTGTATTAATTTTCTATACATAACACTTCCAGTTTTATTCAATATGGTTATTTCCCCTTTTTGCATCTTCGAGATGACAACACTTTTTTGAGCTGGCGTAGCAAGCTGAACTCAGGAAAGACTGAAACAATCTTAACTTGAAAGAAACAAGAGTATGAAAAGAAAACCAATCTATGATTTCTACTTACGCTGATAAACACCGATGATACTTGTTCGGCGGTAACACTTATAATGATAAAAATGTGTCTAATTTTGTTGGAAAGATCTACACAGTTTTCCTTATAAAGTCGATCTTCGAGTTGATAGGAATCTACCACGAACATCAACTTATACGAATAAATACAAGATTCTGTTTCTCAAATAATACGATGCTTAATTCAATTTATCAACGTCAGAAAATAACTGGGACCATTTTTAATTCGTATAAGTTGATACCTGCATTTGATAGTTGAACAGAGGAGAGGACAGACTGAGGTTTGTAGTATCTTCCGAGCTCGAAAATCCCACATTCAACAAGCAGGGTTTTGCCTCTCTGCTCAGCTGCTCAGTTTAAGAGCGTGAGAAATACTTTAAAATAGCGTATTTTCATCAAAAAGTTTGCTCCCTTGGCGTAGCATCTCACGGTAAAACAGCCCGCTAATCGAAATGTGGTAATTTCCATAGCTAGTCTATTTACCAGTGCGACGTTAAATTTAAGCATGACATGTGTTGCCGTCACCAGGCGGTCATTAGAGTGGGAATACATATTATGTAGTTCGTCCTACGAAAAGTAAAGCATGTGAACAAATACACAGGAAATGTTCTCTAAAGCGACGGCCAGGCTTATCTTGCTGAAGCTAAGCCCTGTCCGGACGCTTGCTGCAATCTGCTCCTCAGTGAGACGGCGCGTCTTGTGCAGAGTGCCCGGGCAAGGTGTTCTTGAGAACTTCAAGCTCTCTGATACGAGTCTGGAGTCCCAAGGATTGGGTGTTTAACTCGTTGACTGCGATGGGTTGGTCATATGATTCGCTACAAAGTCGTTTTAGATCGTTTTTTAGTTATTGCAATATTGTATTCTACTAAAAGAAGCTCACTCCAGCTCATTTCTTGCTTAAAACTTTGACCGGGACGTGAATCCCCGGTGTACACGGAGGCAATTTTTATAATGTTGCTGACCGACCAGTTGCCACAAACTCAATTTTCGTAAATCCTTAAAGAAAGCTGAATAAAGTCGCGAGCAAGTTAACACGTTAACTTTGCAAGTTAAACTGAAATTCAATATTCAACTCAAATTATAGGTAATTTAAGAGATCAATTTTGAAGAAAACGAACATTAAATAAACGGTGCCTTCATTTAGTTTTCATAAAGTATATGTAAAAATTGAGTTAGTGACTGCAAATCCATCAGCAGCATTACAAAAATCTCCTGAGTAACTGCCAGTGGGTTCTTTCGCACGAAACGTGTTTTTGTTCGCTATTTTTAAAATTGCTTATTGCAATTTTCTTTACATTTGAGTTTAAACTTGAACTTCAGCTTAACCTATCGAGGTCAACGTGTTAAAAATTCCCGATGGCTGCAAATAAAGTGCAAATTTTGGTACTTAATTTAAGTTCATTCAGTCAGTGAAGGTATTTTAGTGAGAAATCCACAGCCAATATCCAACGGAGTACTTAAGAATTTCCAATTCTTAAAATATGACCAAAAATATTTGACAAACATACTTTCCAGCTAAAATTTAACTAGCTTTATGAAATAATCTTAATGTGGGAGTCTTGAAGTTTGGAATAGCTCAAATCTGTGGCAGAACAGGACACCAAAACAAAGTTTTAGTTTTCCAGCATTTCCGGTGAATCACAGCCATAAGATGAGTGGAACTAAAGAAACTTTGGACATTTTCAGACATTTTCCAATTGGGTTTCCATTCATTGCTTCAACTTTGGTGAGCGAAGGAGAGAACTAAACAAAGTCGTGATCAGTGAAAATTTCAAATAATCATTTCAAACGTGCATTCAATTGTATTAGGACGAATTCAGCGAAATGAATCCCAATCAGATTATTTAGATTTAGTGTGTGCATATTCTCTGCTCAATCCGATTTCAAACTTTGTTTTTTTACCGGAACGAGATTTTACCAGGGAATATTTTTTTCAAGCACGTACAAAATGAAGTGTTCTCAATGGACTAATGTTCTGATTTATATAACGCTTTTACTTGGGCGTAGTGGTGAGTGTTCAAGATTTCTTCCATCATCTTCAATTCAAAAAACAAACACTGCTAGACTAAATACTAGCATATTCTTGAGTTCTTCATTGGTAGAAGAAAAAACTAAAACCGATTTCGTCCCAACTAAGGAGTTTGGTCGTATTCCTAGCGCTGCAAGTTCACCAAGTCAGCACAAGGAAGGCACTCGAGAAGCCACCACCGTCGGACAGTCTTCCCTCTCCAGCGCCGCACGGGAGGAAGATGTTCGTGGAGTTGCTCGTCTCCTCACAAGTCCACGCAAGCACATCTCTTCACCTCCCACCTCTCCGCACCTTGCAAGCAATGAAGACTTTACTGCGCTTCTGAGGAATTACTCAACTTCTGCGTCGCTGGTGGGGGCGTCTCCAGGTGAAGTGATCTCGGCACCAAGTGGGAGTGGGGGTACGGTGCGCCACAGGCGGTCCTCTGAGGGCTGCGTCCCGCTAGCTCATACTGCCGGTGCCGGTACAAAAGATATAATGGGTGATAAAGCACAAATTTACATCATTTTCTTAGTGAATTTTGAACTAATGATTGAAATTTTTTTTAAATGCAGAACGACGCATAATTATGTACGATTCGACTTCAACAAGGAGAAAATCCCAGTAGCGAGTGAGAGATGGCAGTCTCTATGTATTAGCATTTATTATACAGTTGTTTGGCATCTGTCCAACTGGCACCTATCGATAACTGGAGATGCTTCTCATCAATCTCATGTCTTTGATATGAATAACTGCTACGCGGTTGACAAGATCCGTATCACTGTGCAAGGAGACGCACTTTGGCTTGCTGAACCTCAAAGAAGTGCTCAGTGTTGCCGACCATCCTCTACGGTACAAGTAAAAGAAGTTACTGTCACTGAGGTCATCAGCACAACGAAGACTATCCAAATCCCGTACCTAACGTACAAGA
>JACJUY010000947.1:152601-162638 GCA_014220935.1 Platorchestia sp. MABIK
CCTCTGGAATGATGTGCAGATAGATGGATTGCTCCTACGTCATGCTTTCATCTCTATTTCCATTAATACATTAGGAAGTTTTCGTCCGTCTGACACTTCCCCAAAATGTTCCTGGTAAGAAATTGAGGAAATAGGACTGAAAGAGCCTAAAGGTCTAAAAACCGTTTCAATGTCAGCAGCTGAGACGAATGTAACTTCCTTACTGGCCTTCCTCGAAATGTCAATTTAAGTCCATATTCACAGTTATATAGTCTATACTCAAAGAGCGATAATTAAGAAGGGGATAAACCACGAGAAAAAAGACATTGAAGTAAAGATTTTCCCAGTGATGATATCTTCCTAGGAGTTTTCGGACAATTGAGCTGGAAGAAGACAAGCACCTCAATCAGGTATTATGCTCTTTCTGGTGACTAGGGAGAGCTTCACTCGAGAACTGCACTTAAATTGCCAAATTAATAACTTTAAATGCTAACGGCAATTGAATGGGCGTTGCTTAACCTTATGTCATCTGAATTTCGAACTCATATGCCGTTGTTACTGCCACCATCATTAGATTTGCACTGGCATCAGTTTGTCATCGACATCGCAATGAGGAATCAACTGCCACTCAGTCGTGAACTTTAAAGAACACATCACGTCACCGATTCGACAATAAATGTGATTTTTTGGAGCGGTTTACAGGATTGGATTGTGAAATCTGCCTAGGCTTAGCACTCTATATTCTATAATCCATTACACAACCATTCTTTCTGAACTATCGTTACGTGGAGCTACAAAGTATTGATAGAAACTTTTCTAAGCAATTACAGATATGTATAACAGGAACAACTCACTCCGGAACTATTTTCTGTCTTAGGAACAGCTCTACGTTTTTCCAGTGAGCATCGGAGAGTATCATTTTAGGGTCAAATTGCACTGAGTGCGAGTGCAATGCAAGTAGTGTCGGTATTTAGTGTGACAACAGTCGGCCATGGCCTCACGTGCTCAAGTTTTGGGCAACTTTAGAATAGCGTCACCTTTTCTACAAAGAGACAATCACCCCGGGAATTCTTTCGTGTACTACGTGCCTGTCAGCGATTTGGATGGATTTCCGTGTACGTACTTAGTCTTCATGAAACTCAGAGTTTAAGAGTTTGAGAATATTTAATGATATTTTATATGGAATGAACATGAGGAAGAATGAAACAAAATATCATGCTAATACGTATTTTGCTTTTGTGAACAGAAAAAAAGATAATGCCCACAAACATTGACAGATGGAAACAAGAGGTATTAATGAATCAGAGATTCCAGACCTGTGGGTCGCAAGACTAGGGTTATGGGGTCGCCTGTCCATATTGAACTGAATGATAAATTAATGTACAATAGAGTCAAAAATATCTTTGTAAAGGTAAATTAATTATTTAAAATACACTTAATAGTTCAAATAAGACCACAGTATTCAAAAAGATGTTCACGCTGCTCTATCAGTTTGCAAATCTAACTATAGCCAAATAGAAGTTGCCAGATGGATACTGTTGCCTAGTATCTTCTGACAAAACCTGCTAAGCTAGTATTTACTTTCAGCCTAACACGTTTACTTCATGCAGATGTATTGAAATATAATTGATAATGGCGTCATAACCATACCATGTAACTATAATAAGATCAGCAGACTGAGTTACTCAGCAGAACTTCCAAAGCTGTCAGAAAGTGTTTAATTGCCGTAACGTTTTGGTCTTTCCACTTGTGTAACTCGCCTGTATCGGGCCCACAGTCACGTGCGATGATGAGACATAGAGTGATGTTCACAGGAACTTAAGCCTTTCAAAGAAATGAGAGTGAGAAAAAGGAAAACTGTGATAATTTCGTGAATTGGGATTTCACTAGCATTGTTATTGCAGGCGTTGAAAGCAACAGTGTGTAGTATGTTTGGAAGTACTGCTCATGAGTCTATGAAACCAACTAAACTAAATAGACTTTTCCAAATCAAGCATCCTAACTTAAAGGATGAAGATACTGATTTTTTTGTGGCAAAAATTGATGGTGTTGATGGCTTGATGCAAGCGGATCATTTCACAGCAAAAACTTGGCCGCCATTGAAGCTTTCAATACGGGGGTATTGAAGATATTACATGCTAAAAACCGAACACAATAGCTAACAATCTTATTTTTCCGTTCACCAAAGACATTGTACGTCTAATGATCGGTCCTGGCGCATTAAATAAATTGTTGTATCTATCCGTCTCAAATACAATAAAGCTTTGAAACACGTACGTGTAATGACATTTTACCTCACACGATACACGAATTAAAAACTCAACATAAGGCTTTATGAAACTACAGATGCGAAAAAAAAATTCGCAACTTCTTGTGTATGATTGTTATTTTAAAGAAGAATTAATGAAAGACGAGTTCGTGTCTTGTAAACCTCTGCAAACTATCACTACCGCTGTTGATATTTTCAATGTAATTAATAATTTCTTTGAAGAATACCCCATTGACTGGAAGAGACTGTGTGGAGTTTGTATCAATGGAGCACCCACAATGCTGCTCTATGAGTGTGGCCTCCAGCTAGTAGTTAAAAAGTGGTTCCACCAGTAACTGGAACTCATTGCATGATGCAGCGACAAGTTTTAGCTACAAAGACATCGCCTGTACCATTCAAGGACGAGCTGGATCGTGCAATTACAACAGAAAATGTTGAAAAATCAAAGCCGCTTGCGACAAGATTTTTCAAATTTTCTATGTGAAGATTTGGGTTCCTCACATGATGTACTGCTGTTCAACTCTGAGGTAAGATGGCTCTCGAGTGAAAAAACGTTGAACAGATTTTTTTTAATTAAGAAGTGAGCTGCAAATTTTTCCGGTACGAAAAATATTTTGAATTTGACTTTCTATTGGGAGAGAATTTATTACATGCAACTTAGCGTAGTTAGTAGATAACATGAATGTATTAAAAGAAGAGGAGAGAACGACAATAACATTATTTGAGAAGATGACTTCTTTCAAAGTGAAGCTAGAACTCACACAAATCAAGCAAAAGAAATTACTAAAGTTTCCAACTCTTGCGCATACTATTGAAGAAGAGACGAATAGAATTAATGTTGATAAAATACACGCTCTGACAAAAGAACATTTCCGAAATTTTATTGTTGGAATGAGAAGCTATTTTCTTGATGATTGTTGCAAATGTTTCTGCCTTACGAACAACCTTTTCAGCGTCAAGGTATCTGATGTCCATCAAATCGCGCAAGAATTTCTTGAGCAACAAAATAGCTTTGAAGCAAACGCTTCGATTGGTGAACTACCAATACAGGAGTTTTGGTTAAAAAGTTTCTAGAAATTTCCGGTATCATAATTCTGAACGAATTTTATGAATTCACCTTCTTCAAAAAAATAGTGAGTTCGTGTTTTACGGAATAGCCATTCCAAAATGAACGGGTTTTCAATGTACAAAGGATCACATATAGTTATTTATCGTGAATCGATTATTTGTTCCAAAATGTGCCGCCATGAGTGAAAGGTTGGGAACCACTGTGACAAATTTTGTCAGCATGGAATGAAAAGAAAGAAAATTGCATCCACAAAAATGGGACATGATATTTGTCTCAAATTGACGTGTCAATTTACCTGTTAGCAGTAATTGGTCGATATCTAAATTTTGGTAAGATTTTGGCACCAAACTAACGTCAATTGTTCACAGAAGATAAATTCGTGAAACAAACTAAAAGCTGTCTACTGCTCAATCTAATTTTGCGAAGACGAGGTAGTTCCTTTTTGAGTCAGTTTAAACTCTGCTTCTTTGTCTTTTTCTTGGGAATGAAAAACTGAATATTTGTTTTTTCTTTGATGACTCGAATAAATTATAGTATTGCCATAGAAGACCACGCAGCTGTGTCTTTCTTCCCTAGTTCTTGTGATAGTAAAAGCTGGAGAGACAAACTGATGGATTTAAGAGGTACTGCTGTATTTTCTGTCCGTTGTTAAAATTAAGAATATCTCATTTCATTACAAAGTTTCATGTGTGAATTTATTGTGGCAAGTTTTCTCTCTGTAGCTCACCGGAGTGAATTATTGACAAATAAGAATAAAGCGAAGGATAAAGTAGAATTCGTGTCTTCTTATTCGCGATAAGAAAACGCCGCAGGCGACTTCTCTCATTTCCGTTCAGTTGTACACGAACTCGAGAGAGAGAGTTGCGCCGTTAACCATAGAGCTCATGTGTTCTGAACTTAGTGTAACAGTGCACAGTGACCGAGGGCTGATGTGTCTCTGGGCTCCATACGAGCTGACACTGCAACTTGTCCATGTCCTCTCCATATAAATGTTGAGATACTACGTATAGGTATCAACTGTATGGCTCGAAACAAGCAAGCTATAAAAGCACGATAAAATTTCTTCTAGTTTCACGATACTTCTTGCTTCCATGAACAGTATTAAGACTGTAATGGTATTGTGTGTATCTTGAAAAACTTTCTAACTGGGTGTGAAGAGTTTATGAAATGTTCCTGCTAGTAATTTTGGAGCTTGTGCTGTGTTTGCTAACAGGAGCGCTTGTTCAAGTTGAAGATTATGTTTCTTCTCCGTGCGAAACAAGCAGCTGTCTCTCACATAACCATCTGTTTGATGTGTTTGCTTCAAACTCCAGAGCGCTCAAAACTCGTAAAGGTAGTTTTTGGCCGCGTAAAGAGCGTGCAAAAATTACAATTAGACCACCGGAAACGAGAAGAAACTCTAGCGCAAAGTTTGGCAGGAGACGAAGACGTTATTTTGAGTCTCAGATTTCATGCTTACCTCCTGAAACCATAGTCTCGTCCACTCAAAAGGAAACTCGGGAAAGTTTAAACAAGACAATAGCTCTGCACGTTTTTGCAGAATCATTGCCGTTTACTCTCCGGATCGAACTATTATTTCACAGAGGAGACAATGGCAATGCATCTAAAGTATTTTTTGTGAAGTCAAGTGATCTCGAACTGAAAGGGACAAGTATTTGGCACCATTTGATGATTGAAGTCAAAACGTCGAATTCCTCATCTTGGGGTCGGCAAAGATGTTGGTCAATGACAATCACCTACTTGGTCATGACCAGAACTAAGGAGCGTTGTTATCAGAAGCCAGTGTCTTTCCAAAAGGTAATAATAAGCCACACTTACGGAAATATATTTTGGTACATCGGACCCTCACCAGCTTGCAACATCGAGACTCAACCCACAACATCTACAGCAGCCTCTCCTTCCCCCCTAAGCGGTAAGATGGCTCAAAACAACGTGCCGAAAACAAGTTAAAGTGTTTCGTGCATTTTGCACTTAGCCAGAAGAACTTCATAACTATTGAAAAATTTCATAACTGCCTTACTACAATACATCGAGTAAAAACTTCACTCATTCAATATCATAAGAAAGACTGCTTTCAGCTACTTAGGCTACAAAGACTGACCTGAATTTTTGGAATAAAGCATTTTAGGGCATCCTTAATAAAAATTGACAAAATTGGGAAAATTTTTCGCCTGTAGTCGCATTACACTATATTAATCTGACTGCACTTATCAACTGAAACTAGGGAACAATTCAAATGTAAAAAGTCCATTTCTCTGACCGTTAAGACATTCAACTGTCGCTTGCATCTCTGAACTGGCGGAGGAAGCTCACATCCTGAGGAGATGGCTCCTGTCGCCCTCTGTTGTCGCTCGTGTTGACTCCGTAGCCGAAATCTTGAGGTTAGTTGTGGGAGTGCGAGCGCCTATGTTGCGTGGGCATGCGTCGCGCGTTGGGTGCGGGTGTGCGGGCATGTGACAAGTCTGGAGTGCTGACGTATTTCAAGTCTGAAGTGAAGTAAGACTCACGGTACGTTCGATGTGTCTCACTTGGCCACGTTTGATGCGTCTTAATTACCGAGGACCGATACGTCTCACGCGCTGACCCCCGAAACATGAGACACACCGACGTTCGATACGTCTAAAGTGCCGATGTTCGATACGTCAGAATTGCCGAAATTCAACAGAAACTTTTGCCTTTATTCAACAGGAATGAGGCCAAAACTGATCTAACCTACATGAGCTTATCGGGAGACGAAAGAGTTCTGTAAAAGTGCACCAAGCGCCAAAAATCCGAAGGAAGAAATATTACTTCAGCTCAAACGAGACCAAGGGATTGCAGCGTTTGAGTGTGAATAAAGACTAGTTTTTCGATTTAACCTTGAAGTTTAGTAGTGAAAATCCTTTAAACTCTACAGTTCATCTCCAGTGGTCCAGGGAATAATTTCGTTCCATTTACCGCAAACCCGAAATTTAAGTCCATTAACGTCTGCTAGTGAAGATATTCCTCAATTGTGATTCCACTTGTGCTAAAGATGAAGGTCTTACTTTTCATGTTATTATCGTGCGCACTCGCAAAAACTCGTCCATCTGACGACCACTTTTTCACTCGCAATTCAGGCTCTTCAGCAGNCTCGAACGCTAACCAGACAAGTTCGCCAGAGAAGACAGAATTCAGATAATCAGCAGACGTGCTTGCCACCTCAACATGCTACTGTGTGGAACAGCTCTGAGAGTGCACAAGCAACTGAAAGTAATAAAGTGTCACTGAACATCTTCCCAAAATCATCATTTAAACTTAGCGTTACGCTGCACGTGTGTTGTGATGATCACAATAAATTAAGAAATCGGTATTTCTCTTATTGCTCAAGTACTCTAGGTATTCAGGATGAAAATGTTTGGTATTTCCTATCGGTTGCAGCAGAAACTCGAAAATCAAAACGCGAGGAAAAAAAACGGTGGTTCGTTGTTGTAACCTCTGAAAGCGAGGAAGTGGCACGAGGAACCCGTTTGTATGAACCTCTCACGTTCAGCGACATGAGAGTGAGCTTCGAATCCGGCGACGTCACGTGGTACATTGGACCGCCACCAAAATGCACCCAAAAGACAACTACCATGTCTGCACCATCCACTGAATCGAGCGCTGACGTCGAGACCATCACTACATCAGGTGCAAAAACATTCAAGTGCAGTTTGGCCGGTTGTGATACATTTATTTAAAATGAATCACCTGCGCGGGTATTCAGCGTTTCAATGAAGATTATACTCATTCGTTGGTTTTAAATTCTCATTTTGTGTGGGATCTTAAGTTGGGTACATTAGTAATACCTCCAGCTATACCAATACGTTTCTTTACAGGGTGTCGCAAAAGTTGTTCCACACGGCTTCAATAGAACAGCTTTGTCATATCTCAATTAGTTAGCTTGAAACTCTCATGGTTCTACATTAGCTTCGTGAAATACGGTCTACGGACACTGATGATTCTTACACAATTGATTTTCATCACTTGAAATGCTAGAAATTTAACAATAATAATGAAAACGATAAACTTGAATTGATCTGTGTGCAATATTTCAAATGAATAGTCGACAAAGTGTTACCAGTGTAAAGAAATAAACAAATTTGCAAGTAAAAATTTTCACAAGTTTAAGTCAATTAATGGGTCGGAAAATATGAAGCGCTCTAGATGTGAAAATTAACTTGATCAGCAAAGATGAGTTTCGAAATTTTTCTGAAAATGAAACTGAAATTGAAATGAGATTTGCTCGGAGACTACGATAATTACTCAAATGTATTGCAATCCTTTGTTAATGAATTTTTCCTTCATTTCTATTCGTTTTATTATTAACGCATTTACACTTCAAGAGATCCGATGGCAAACACCAACTTGGTGCTGCTGTTGTAGGCCCGGTTCTCTATTTTTTACATCGCCGCTCTGTTAAAGCCTTTTCGATACTTCTAAATTGCAGAATTTGGAATCTTGCATTCACAATGTAAATTTTTCAAGATGTATATTTTATTCATGTATTTTGTTCATGTTGAACAAAGGACCTTCAGTATTTAGCATTTTGCCCATTTTCGATGGGATGAGTTGATTGTGTGAAATGACCGTGGCTTCTGAGGGAAAAGTTCACAAATTCAATGCATTTCCTTGATGGTGAAATACGTTAACTACTTACATGCAGATCCGCAGATCCTATCTCACCTCATACAGGCGAAGGCATAACTTTCCGCTGAATTTTGGTCATGGACAATTCAGTAATTTTCTCTGCTTGAGAAACTCTGAATTTTTGTCGAGCACATTTTAGGAGTATTTACAATAGAGAAGCAGTATTTTGCAGGCGTTTTCTAATGAATATGAATTCCGATCATCAAGATTTTGGACGCACATTTCGATAGTTATGAATTCAATCAGGATTTTGGACAGGTATTCAGTGGTTATCAATCAGGATTTTTGACACGTCTTTCGATAGTTATGAATTCAGATAATCAGGGTTTTGGACGGGTGTTTCACTAGTTATCAATTAGGATTTTTAACGCGTCTTTCGATAGTTATGAATTCAGATAATCAGGGTTTTGGATGCGTATTTAATAGCTATGAACTGAGAAGAAAAAGAAGAACCAGAGTAAAAACGAACATTACATTCATTGCATACGTTTCGAAATTAAAATTTCGTCATCAGTGCTGAAACAGGAAAAAAAACAAATGTTATTTAAAAATCTCACTAAAAACAAATATTTGCAACAAAATTCTCTAAATATCTAAGAACCCTAATTTGTATTCATTCATACACAAACAAAGCATACTCCTAAAATTCACACAATCAAACATGTACACGCTAATCCAGATACACTAGCAATCACACACTAAGCACACACACACACAGAATTCTGTGTGTGTATGCATACGTAGTGTGTGTTCACTTATATCGTCGAGAATAGAGCCACCTAGAGTTCAATTTTGTTCTATGAAGTAAGAAAATTTCTGAAAGATTGAAACATTAAATGCCTTTTTGGTAAGCCTGTGAGGACAAAATATTTTAACTCGACCAATACAACATGAAAAACAAAAACATTAATTAGCTTTTCTTGAGTCCAGAAGTCATCAATGAAACTCGAAATATATTAAAGGGAATGCGAATCTGGTTTCATCTGATGACCGCGTCTCTGAATTTGATTTCTGTAATGGCCCGGTGCAATTACCAGTTATTTCTGTATTTTGACCCGGTGATATTTATCGCAAGTTCTTTGCAAAGATCACAAAGATTTGATGCTTTTTTCTTTGCAACTTAAATATCAAACTTTGCTTCTGCATTACTGTAGGCTTGAAATTAAGAATAATTTTGCGTGGTCATTGCAGCACAATATTCGAGTTTTCTCCTATTTATGAAATCTTAGGTTATTATTCTGCCCTGGAGCTCGATGCAGCCATAGCTCACACGTGTATGTACATAAAAGTGAAGGTTTTATTCTGTGGTTGAAAAGAGAGAAGAGCTGAGAAGTGATGCATTCATCCCCAACGTAATGTATCTCTGGAACCCATCCCTCGTAACCCGTCTAGACGTCACCCATCCCTCCTAACCCATCTGGGCGTCACCCATCCATCCCTCGAAACACACCTAGGCGTCACCCATCCCTCGAAACCCATCTAGGCGTCACCCATCCATCCCTCGAAACACATCTAGGCGTCACCCATCCCTCGGAACACATCTAGGCGTCACCCATCCCTCGTAACCCACCTAGACGTCACCCATCCCTCGTAACCCATCTAGGCGTCACCCATCCATCCCTCGTAACACATCTAGGCGTAACCCATCGTTAAGGAACCCATCACTTCACCGCAAGCGTAATAAGATCACAATCCAACATTACGTCTGCTGGACGTTTTTCCATCCCAGCGTTTGTGCTCCTTTTCATTAATTAGAGTCAGCGTGACACAGCCACCAAAGCCTCAGTTACTTCTGGCAGGTATTTTATAGATTTCTGCTGTTCATTCTGCCCATTTTTCAAAACTATTATAGAAAAGATTAGCAACTATGCATTTCAGTTACGCTTTGGACTATTCTAAAACTGTTCATCGAAGATAGCATTGAAAGGTCATTTAAGCTTTACCAGAAGCTAGCATTGAAAGGTTGTGGAAGCTTTACTAGAAGATAGCATTGGAAGGTTGTGGAGGCTCTACTAGAAGATAGCATTGGAAGGTTGTGGAGGCTCTACTAGAAGATAGCATTGGAAGGTTGTG
>JACJUY010000948.1:0-20527 GCA_014220935.1 Platorchestia sp. MABIK
GGCCGTGCTGTGGTTTGTAGAGTGGGGCCGTGCTGTGGTTTGTAGAGTGGGGCCGTGCTGTGGTTTGTAGAGTGGGGCCGTGCTGTGGTTTGTAGAGTGGGGCCGTGGTGTGGTTTGTAGAGTGGGGCCGTGGTGTGGTTTGTAGAGTGGTGTTATGATGGTAGGCTTTTGGTCTTCCCGAAGCACATCATTTGTTGTGCATCTCATCATCGTTATGATGCCCTATTTTATGATGATTTGTATTGACGTGCATTCGTTGTGCTGTCAGAAGCCACTTTAATTCATTTCATTAAGCAAAACTAGACGAGTCTTTTCAATGTTCTCGTCACAATATTAATTGGTTTATAGCTACGCTGCCACCAGGTCCTAAAGTTGCAAATAATTGCGTAATTAGGAATTTGTTATTAAATGATTGAATAGATGGTAACGTGGAGTCATGCCTGTCTCACTCTCTTGTCAAAATAAGGAATTGATACACTGAATAAGATCTAAATTTAATAGTAAAGAATTAACCGAACGTACGTGACAATTCGGTGCTAGCGAAGAGCAATTTTCGACAATGGTGAATTCCGGTACAAAACATCGCTAGCTATTCTAAATAAAATTCACGACCTGAGAAGAATTAATTGAGTTGGTCTATCAAACCGAAAGAGCATGAAATACTTAGCTTTGAGAGAGAAGCTGCAGACGATTAGGAATGCCAGTACGGGGAAGCGCCTGGGATGCTCAGCGACTGTGATGCCGTGGTTTGTGACAACCGGGCACTGGGATTGTCGTCGGAGTGGTAACTTTCATGCTGAGTCTATGTATGATTTCCACTCGACAGTTCTACTCAGATATGATAAAGAGTATAACAGCCTGCGCCCATATGGGCGAGGGCAGCAAGCTAAAACGCGCTTCAGGCTTTGATGGTGTCTAGTGCCTAACTAAAGGGCTGTTTACAGTTCTTTACAATAGGGGACATTTCGGCCGTGAGGCGCGACACGTGTATACGAGGCTCGCCACTGAGGCTCATATTTGTGTGTGTGTAAACGAAGTTCCCTATTCGCCCTGATTGAATTCGTGAGGCGCGACACACGAGAGCCTCGCAACTGTCTCCGGTCAGTGTGCAGTTAGCAGTCATGAGGTGAGGTATCGCCCTTTGCTCATCCATTATGGCTGACGACACTTTACCGTGAGAAGCTACGTTGCAATGAATCGGAATGTAAAGAGCCCATGAATGCCTATGCCGGACTAAAAGTCGCAAGTATAAGGATCATAATGTGAAGGAGACCGTTTCAATTATATTTTAATGAAAATGAACGAATATATTAACATTTTACTCCTGCAAATGAAGAAAAGATTACAGAGCCTGCGATGCAGCTATGGCAATCCACTTCTAATAGCGCTTTAATGACGCACTGACTGGTTTTGAGAAATTGAGCAGCTTGCGCCATGGTGCGCGCGCTTAATGTCTAGTGTAGACGCTCGTGGCTATTGCGAGGTGCCACACGAAGCATATAGACGTGAGACTGCGACAAAATGTATGCCAGTAAACAGGGCTTAACTCCCCCTCAGCCTGCCCTGCAAGGACAACCGCTAACGCTGAGCGTCCTCGTTCAATCGGTGTTATCGAATTATGAATATAATCCTAACGTACATGGAAATATGCCTAATTGAATCAATAACCTACGAATGAATTCCTATGATGAACTTCTTACTAAAATACAAAAAATATTCCTATAAATAGAAGAATTACACATTCGAAGAAATCTTAAGTGGCAATCGTTGGAAGCTCCAAGCTTGCTCAACGAGAGGCATCGATGAAACTCGTTTGTGACGACGACGCTGCGTGGGGAAAGCTTTGTCATGAGGGAAGGCTTCTCGAATATTCATAGAATGTGTATATCTGTCATCGTAGATAACACTGGTCTGCGTCATTTTTGAGGTTTAGGTTTTGTTGATTGTTTCTACATGGCTTTTGCATGCTGAAGTCAGAAGTGTAACCCAATTTGCCCAATAAGATCAGGTTTTCATTCGATCTCAAATTTAAAATTAAAAATTATTCGAAATAAAAAATGTGTTTTCTGAAGGATTTTGTTTTCTCTGACTTTAATGATTTATTTTCAGGATTAAAAACATTTATATTTATAACATTTATATTTAACATTTAGATTTGGGTAACATTTGTTTCTTAAGAGGTTCTACTACCCAGGACTTTACATAATGTACCAAATTTTACAAACTTCTTTTTTCCCATTTCTATTTCAACTAGGTTAACGAAAATGCATACAGATATGCAAAATTGAATTCCAAACACATTTGCTTCTATAAAAATTTTCGATTTCCCCCAAAAAAAAAAAATTATCGCGCGATTATAAGAAAAATAAATTTACTTGCAGAAAACAATTCTCACTACAATTTTCAACGTAGAAGCGTGATTTTGGTCTCATTCGACGCATAAGGACTGTAGACATCTAGTAACGAAGGATCTTTTTGAATTTCGAACTAGAAAAAAAGGTATTGTTACACATGTCCAACATGTCAAAAAAAAATAAAAAATGTCAGTTTTTCCCAATAAAAATTTAATTTGGAATCCAAAAAAAAATTTCGCGTCGCTACACCGTTTCCACCGTCAAGCCTCATCGAATGAGATCAAAATCACGCTTCTACGTTGAAAATTGTAAGAGTGTGGGTTTGCGCCAAAAAAGTAATTCATTTATATAAATGTATATTCGCACCAAAAATTTGTTCTAACGCGAAAATCGAAATTTTTTATAAATGCAAATGTATTTGAAATTCAATTTCACATATCTGTATGCATTATCATTCCAATAGGTGCAACAGAAATGCGTATAGTGAAATTTAAAAAATGAGGTAAATGCAGGGTAGTAGAACCCCTTAAACCTGAAATAGCAAAAAAACCTGGTCTGATTGAGCAAAACGAGTTACATTTCTGAATTTAGCATGCAAAATGCATATCGGATCCACTGAGAAACATTAAACCTCTTGAATTTCATTTTTAAACGCAGACCAGTGTAATTCGTGACGAAACATTTCTTCAGATATGATCGACGCAGTTCTTTTTAAAGATCGTAGTGAATCCGCAGTCCTGTCGTAATATTTGAAGTATTCCAGAGCACAAAAATCCTTGCACGCGAGATATGAATCATATCAAGTGGGACTGCGATGTAGTCTGTAGAATGGGACTGCGATGCAGTCTGTAGACTGGGACTGCGATGCAGTCTGTAGACTGGGACTGCGATGCAGTCTGGAGAGTGGGATTGCGATGCAGTCTGGAGAGTGGTGTGTTGATGCACTGATGCAGAGAAATGACAAATTGAGGAGTTTAAGAACCACTTCGTCTACTTGGTGCTGGATTCAACTGAGGTTTCTTGAACGCCTTATGTTTTATATTAGGTTCCCTTTGCTGTCAGTCATTTTCTGTTCTTATGCTTTTAAAGTATTCAATTTTCAGTATAGCTTACTTCTACCAAATTATTATTACCATCACTTATATTTTATTTAATTGTCAATTTTACATTACGCTTGCATTATGGTGTTCAGTATTAGAGTTAGCGAATTTTGTCCATGATTTGCTTCAGTTATTGCTAAATTCATCGTCGTTATTTACCTTAGAATTCGAAAGTGATCTCGAATTCGTTCGGTGTACTCGGAAGGAGCCAATCTCCGTTACCTGCCCTGTATTTCTTGTGATAATAAATGCTTCATTATTGTTCTCATTATTCCTTCATTCGTCAGTTTTCATCATCTGTTAAACTGTTAATGACTTGCGTTGCAGGAGGAGCGGTCACGCCTACCTTTACGCGCATCAGCCGTCGTCTCTCCCTCTCCACCAGCAGAATTTTCTCTGACTTCCACAAGCCAGGTGAGCTGTTCGTTTCTCTCACTCTGTGGCATTGTCTTCTCCGTAGTGTTGCGCTTGGGCGAGAGGGTCTGTGGCTTGTTGTCTGTGACTTGGGAATTGTATTCGCGGTGTCAGATTGTGTCCGTGTGATGTCGTTGGATTTGGGAATTCTGTTCGTTGCTTGTTACTGCATATGATGCGTTGCTGGAGCAAGCAAGCAAGCATCTCTTGTGATGCGGAAACCAGGAAATTGAGATGACACCTTCCTAATCAGCGAGATTACGTTTTACAGCATCGTCATGAAGTCGAGAGCTATATGACCGTTGAAAATGCGATTGTGAGAGTAGCGATCAATAAAGAAAGCAATAAAGAGCAAGGTAGCCGCCCGCTATTAAGTTGTCATGTTTCTAAGTGTGTCTGCGCAAGCAAATGCCGCGGCTTACAAAAATACGAAGGAGCGATCGAGTAGATCGTTAGCTTCTACTTCACGTTGTGGTTATTGTTGTCGCATGTTATGAAAATACGAAGGGGCGGTGGAGTAGATCGTTAGTTTCTACTTCACGTTATGATAATTGCTGCCGCGTCTGAGATGCTGAGTGGATGCCTTGGCCTAGAAGGGAGCGCTTTCCGTTCGTACGGAAGACCGTAAGCTCGAACTGAGGGCGTGTTCAATGTTTTTTTCATTTTTTTTTTGGAAGATAAAGCCACAATTCCTCACAGGATTCGGTTTCCTAAATGTGTATCGCCTCGACCAGGATCATCGTCATAGGGTTTGATTTTTATAATAAAGCATTGGATCATCCGGCGTTCGGTATGACTTGTAATAATTCTAAGTCTTTTCGATGATGTAAATGGTACACAAATTCGATCACTCCCTCTTCAAGTGACTAGAAATTTTACTGGCTCCGATTATTGATGAAACTTTTTCAAAAACAAATTTTGACCCAAATTACAGTCTTGTTTTTACAAGACGAGCGTCATTTTATTTCAGAGACTGCCTCGTGAGGCCAACTATATTGTGACAATAGAGGTTCGTTGTGTCTGTGTCCTTGCATTCTTTAGTTTATTGATTTCAGTTCCACTGCCTGTCAACACGGTTTGCTCTCATGAAATGACAGCCATACACAATGACCTAAACCTGGCACCAGTGGGTAATTGGTTACCGCGCTACGGATGATACTCCATTTTCGAATAAATGCCTCATTTTTCCGCCTAAATGACGTGCCCAAATTCAATGCAATGATAGATGCAGAGGCAGAGTGTACTTCTTTGTTTTAATTTCGGGCAACTTGAATTACGATGCGTTGTTTTGAAAGACCGTTTAATCGAATATTGTAGTTTTAAGGTTTTTCGACGAATTGTCGAATTCGGGCATTGAGGAAAAATTTATTAGTTGTGTCCAAAAGTGACCACGAGAACGGCTACTTTTTGCTTCTGTATCAGGTTAGTCGGGAGGTATTGATATCAAAATTTATCGCGTAAGGTAATGCCCATCCCAAACGGACTAAAACTATGCGTCTACTATGCATCTCGAGTATCATCCTCCTTCTTGAAGAGGAAGGGGGGGGATGTCATGAAAGCGTATTTGTAAATTAAACACACATCGTGACTGATAAAACTAGGGGAAACAAGTTCTTGTGCATTATTTCTGAGTATAGATGAATAACTGAGAACAGAAACCATGAATTGTGGTGTGAATATCCGGGCTTGTGTATTACGCTGCATTTTTTATGAATAACGGAACAGCTCCGTTGCGTATCATTGCTCCGCATATATTTGTCGTCGGCGACGTCTGTTGTATCTGAGCTCTGCGAAACTGCCAAGGGCTGTGAAATAGGTGCTCTAAAATGTCATTTTGTACATTGTTAGGACCAGTAATATGTGCGCTGGGAGTACCGTAATGAAAATATTTCAGGTTCCCTTCTTACTCAAACGTCAGTCTGTATGCAGGAGGTATTGCGCGTGTTACCGAGAGGGAATTACGAGACTTGTATATTCTCGTCAGGCTGCATTCTTGCATGCGAATTGTGCAATCACTTGTTAGGAGTTGTTGAGAATTTCAGTTTGGTTCCAATTACTGTGATGAAGGTCTCTATAGTGCGATATTTTGTTTTACCGTAATGGTAAAAGTTCTTGTATGAGCATGAACTGCTCGAGCTCTCAATGCCTCCTACATCATACAGATAGAAGGCATTAGTGCTGTATTGGTTTGAACTTTAACTCTCTTAATTTCCAGATTCAACCCTACGAAGACTTTACATAATTTTTTTGAAGGGCCTGAGGAATGATCCATTTTATTCTTATACCTAGTGGTCTTGTTCCGGAACATTTTTTTTCGGTTCTGTCATTTTTTCAACACCCACAATTTTTTCTTCAACTTCCATCTTATTTCATGAACTTCTCTTGATCGTGCAGTTTCTATGCGCAAGGTGTGGAACAGACTTAGTGCTTAAATTCCCCGTTCCATTAATTATATACAAAATGTCGCCTTCCTCGTTCCTTTTTTTTAATATCTTTGTTTTGGCTATGGAAGCTGAAACTAATTCTTCCAATCAAAGGGCGCCTTCATCCTTCCTCTCTTAGGACCACCTTTGTTTTATTTAGAGAGGCCTAATTAACACTTTGACTGCAACATGCGCCACCGGTGGCTACGGAAGTATTGTCATAATGCTGCTGACCGACCAGAGGTCACGAACTCAATTTCCATAAATAATTAATCACAACTAAATGAAGGCTCGATCCAGTCAATGCTTGCTATTTTCATAATTGCTTACTACAATCGACTTTGAATTAGAGTTAAATATTGAACGTCAGTTTTACCTGCCGCAGTCAAAGTGTTAAAACTAACATAATCTCCAGACTCGCATTGAGTTTTAGATATTCCTCAAGCGCCAAAAGCTGCACTGGTGCGCGCCTTCCTGGAGCTAAAGCTGGCGTCTCACGTGTCGCGCTAGGTGCGTGTGTGCGAGGGGCTTGCAGAAACCCCCATCCTGACTAAAATAAAGCGAAAGCATGGATGCTTCTCACGTTGCGTTACGACCCGTCGATGAGTCGTTTAAAAAATGTTAACACTCTTTAAAACTTGATAGTATTTCGTGGACCCAATTAATATTTGGTATTTATAAAGTTGCTAACAACTTCTGATGTCAAATTTGAGTTGAATATTGAACATCAGATTAACCCATCGTTGTTAACGTGTTAACACTTGAAAAAAAAACTTTATTTCCTCAGTGTTCTGTGACAAGTCGATAGTGCATTACCATGTACAGGT
Source organism: Platorchestia sp. MABIK (assembly GCA_014220935.1). Classification (NCBI taxonomy): domain Eukaryota; kingdom Metazoa; phylum Arthropoda; class Malacostraca; order Amphipoda; family Talitridae; genus Platorchestia; species Platorchestia sp. MABIK. The sequence continues at coordinate 7,119 of JACJUY010000948.1, forward strand.
GGACGATGAGATGAAGATCAATCATGTGCTCCACGTGCTCTCTTTCGGGGATACAACTTTTATTTCTATTGGAATTAGCGCTCCCAGGGGGAACATGTGAGGTCCCGAGTTGAAGGTGAAGTAGGGGTTACTGTTGTTGAAGTACCCCTCAGGGGGATACAACTATTGTATCTATGGGAATTGGCACTCCCAGGGGGGAATGTGAGGGCCTGAGCTGAGAGTTAGGTAGGCCTTCTTTTTGTTGAAATGAAATGTTCTTGTTATGTCAAGGACCATGATTTTTTCGGTTCACTGCTGTTCTGTTTTTCAGCACCTACTACTTTCTTCTTCGACTTTGTTCTTGTTTCATAATCTTCTTTCTCAACTCACTGTTTCTATGCCTTTTCTGCATGGATTCCGCATTCCCTCAACTTCATACTAAATGGTGCCTTTCTCCATCTTCTCTTTGGATCACCTTTGTTGCGGATAGGGAGGCTTGAACTAACTAATAAACTAAGAATCTGTTGTTGAAATAGAATAGGTTTATTGTTTTGTTTCGGTTTTCTGCTTTCTTGTTTTTCAGCACCTACTTATCTTCTTCAACTTTTATCTTATTTCGTAAACTCCTTTCTCAACTTGATGTTTCCATGCGCAAGAGATCTTGTGTTGGAACACACCTTGTGTGCAGATACCCTGCTCCTTAAACTCCAGACAAAGTGATGCCTTACTTCTTTCTTTCTTTGGAACACTTTTATTGTATTCAGGGAGGTTTAAACTAACTTATCTAATCAAATCTACGAGTATCTTACTTAGGCAGCTTCATTAACAAATTAGTGGAATTTTTTACTTAATTTTGTTGTGCGTGCATCTTGATTAGTCTTTTTTGATGTTTCGACAGATCTTAGGGTTAATTATTTTATTATAGCGATGTAGAGTGCATGTGGTTCTGTCCATGTGTTCTTTGCTTTTACTTTCTTACGGAGACAAATTTACGGCAAATCTGTGCGCTGTTGTGGTTTTCAGTTCCGTTAACACGTTGCTTGCGATATGATTCATCGGTGGGCCTTTCGAAAAAGTTTTAAGTCTTTTAAAATTAATGGTACTAAATGAACCCAGTTAATGTTTGGTATTTATAAAATTGCTGAGGACTTTTGAATTTAGATTTGAGTTGAATACTGAACTTCAGTTTAACCCATCGCAGTCAGCGTGTCGAGGTTACGAGCTGGCCAGTGCAGAGCTTGGTAGCTTGGCCGATGTTGCTATTTTGGATGTTTGAATATCGTACTCGAACTTGAGGTGCGTTTTTTATCTGAGTTTGGTAAGCGAACTAATTGGTCTGATTTAACGTCGCTCGTCCGACCGTTGTTAGTAGTGTTGCTGTAAAAGACTGCGCTTCAGTTGATGGCGCTCAGGCAGCTTTTGCATGACTTGTGAAGCGATGCGGTAGTCGCATGTGGAGTAGGAATCAAACGTGAGACATCCATCCGCGTTCAGTATCAGCAATGTACGGGTTACTAATTGCTGTGTCTCAATTGTTCCACAGCGTTTTAGGCCCTTACATGAAAGGAGTGAAAAGCACAAAGGTAAGAATGTGAGCTATTCTAACTTCAAAAATGTTCATCAAATCGCTGAATAATATCAATGTGGTCACTCACAATGCTTTCTGAATTTTTATGACTAACCTTGAAGGTGAAATTAGATAGTACTGCCTCACAAAATATTGGAATGTTGTGTTTACATTTGGGAACGAATATACAGCACCAAACTTCATTCAGCATGAACTTCAAACATGTTCATCAATCGCAGAATAACATCAACGTGGTCTCTGAGAATCGCTCTGAACTTTTCCATGACGCACTTTGAAGCTGAAATAAGATAATATTGTCTCACGAAATGTTTTGATGTCATTTTTACGTTAAGTAACGAAAAAACAGCTTCTTATTTTATACCCTGTGTGAACTTGATCGTCTGTCACTGAAGGCCGGTTTCGCAAAGGGCCAATTTCAGTCCGTTGCCCAGCAAGGATGAGTTAATTCATTTATGCCTAATTTGCTGTACTGTACGGTACTGCGGACGGTACTGTAACCGCATTCAATGATGATTATTTAGTTTCTTCGTGCACGGTCTCTTTCGAAAAATTGAATTATTTGTTTCAAGAAAGCAAATTAGATTTACGGCCTCGGACTCTAGGGCGCATCTTTTCTTATGGCAATTCACTCATGCGTCAAAAAGGTTAATATATCACGGTAATAACTTTTTGGAATTAAAATGATCCAATTGAAAAGAAACTTGAAATGTGTAAAATATGACTGCTTGAACTATTCCATCTTCTAAATTCTGTCCCCCTCAGGGGGATACAACTAATTGTATCTATGGGAATTAGCACTCCCAGGGGTAAAATGTGAGGGCCCGAGCTGAGTGTTAGGTGGGCCTTTTTTTTTGCTGAAATAAAATGTTTTTGTTATGTTTTAAGGACCATCTTTTTTCGGTTCACTGCTGTCCTGTTTTTCAGCACCTACTACTATCTTCTTCAACTTTGATCTTGTTTCATAACCATCTTTCTCAACTTACTGTTTCTTTGCCCTTTCTGCATAGATTCCACGTTTCCTTGATTCCATACTGAATGGTGCCTTCCTCCTTCCTCTCTTTGGATCGCCTTTGTGGCGGATAGGGAGGCTTAAACTAACAAATAATCTTAAATAATCTAAATTCTGTCTATGTTGATGCCGAGGTAAAGAAACATGCACACATTTAGCTGGCTGCAACCTCTCGTCTAACAGCTCGCCAGCACTGAGGCGCATATCTGTGTTTCGAATCCAGTCACGGGTGCGGCTAAGAAAAGGTCTGGCCTCACATGCTTGCGGCGATCACATGTCGACACCAGGCGTGCCGTGAGCACATGTCTGCAACACCTGACCAGGAAAGGATTAGTTAGCAGAGCTCGGCGGTCGGTCGCATTAGTGCGCTGTCTTCTTCGTTCAGTGCCGTACTTGCCTTCTCAGTCTGACACGAAGCGCTTTCGAAGCTGCACCATCGAGACGAATGCTCTGCGAAGTCTCTAGTTGATCGGCCTATTGGTGGTTCGTTAAAGCATAAAGGACGTCCGGAAGGATGATTGAGCTGAACACCGACGTGGTAACTTTAGTCTTTAGTTGCTGCAAGTGGCGGATGATTTGTGCCATAGTTTTGTGGACTGAAGATATCAACTTCTTGAACTTTTATTGTTGGGAGTTGGTTGGTTAATTCAACGTGATTTTGTTACTTGTTTCTGTGTTTCCTTGTAGCGTTGTTTAGTGCCTTGTATTCTTCCTTCCTTTTCTTCGTCAGGAGTATTATTACATCGTTCTACAATCGAAGAAGAATTTTTGCGTGAAAACTTATCATCTTACCAGTAGATCTTAAGAAAACTAGTAGGTAGGTTTTGGATTTTTCGGATTTTGGCATCATTCGACTATGGCACAGGTGACTTCGCTCACAAGCCTCGGACGCGCGACACCCGCGTCAGTTTCTGGGACTACGAAGAGAGGAAGCGTCGCCTCTCAACTTGGGCTGTGCGACGACAGCGTTGCTCAAGACTACGTTCCTGTGCACCGGTCCTGTGGTTGTGGCATGGAAGGTTGTGCTGGTGACACGTACATCGCAAACTCTGGCGAAGGACCTTCGGATTCCAGTGGACAGAAATCTTGCCAGGCTTCCTGCGGGAGCGTAGCTGAACAAGATGACTGTGATTTCTCAGTTTTAGATCGTTTCGTGATTTCGTTCATGTTCCGTTTATTATTCTTACGCGCTGATTTGAACGGTAGCAAAATGCGGGGGAAACCACAAAGTTTGACGAATTTGAGACTTCGTGATGCTGACAAAGAGCAGCGAAGTATTGAAAACGGAAACACGAAGAGTACTAACCTCATCGTGAATCGAGTTGATTTGAGTGATGAAGCTCTAAGCCCTGAATACCGACCAAAAAAGACACAAGATTTCAAGCCGAAGGACGGGAATAATCATTGTACCGGCGTTCAAATCGATACCCGTAATGTAAAGAGGCTTCGCAGCGGGTTCGAAAGTCGTGAAGAACTCGACGCCAGGTGGCATAATTGTGCGTCAAACCCTGAAGCTGCTCTCCAAAAATTTCTCCAGGGCTGTCCTTTCGATGGTAGTGCGACAACATATTTGTCTAATTCTGGTGTAGATTCTAATGAGCGTAATGTTGGTGCTTTTACTGACAGCCACATATCGCATCGGGGAACAGTTCAGTCTCTGATGCAGTATCAAGACACCAACGGCTCTTTATTGGACGATGATTCATATCAAACCGTATCTGATAGCTCCAGAGATCAATGCCTCTTTCTTAAACATAAAGTTACGTCAGTGAATGCAACTATACCTGAAGAAAACTCTTTGTGCACTTCTATGGACGCTGGTACCCACGATAGCGGATTTTTTTCTTCTCTCAAGAAATTTGCTTGTTTCCACTCGAGTGATGATCTACCTACAGAATACAAAATGACCGCTGATCAACAGCCTACGTACGCTAGTTCTGACGTACTGTGCGTTGATAACGTAGATCTGTGTTTACCTTACACCACTTTTTCCGCTCCTGATAATAAACTCAATATCATCGACTGTGATTGTGGTTCACTTCGTTCTGCTATGACTACCAGCGTTCAAAATGAAATAGAGGCAAAGTGCTCCCCTGGAAATGAAATTTTTGGCTCGGATTGCAATGGGTCCAAATTTGAAGAGACAGTAGGCTCGGATTGTGGGGCGAGAGCTGTGATCATCAATGTGGAGCATGTCGATGGGGACAGTTTGAACGTGGATTCCTTCAACATGAATCCTGGCTTTCTGCATTCTGGAGACCGCAAGTTGCAGCTCGCAAGGACTTCTAACTCGCAACACCCCAAATCGAAAACAATCTGCAAAGGGGGCTCAAAATTAGCCATTAAGAAAAACGGCGGCGTGTGGGTGTGTAGTCCAAATAAAACTCATGAAAATTCCAGTGAATACAGCAGTGGTTACATCAGTCGTAATAGCAGCGAGAGCTCTGCAACTAGCGGCATTAACAGTACTGGATTTCGCAGCCCTAATACCACGGAAAGCTCTGCAAACAGCAGCGGCAGTAACAGCAGTAGTGGCTGCAGTAGTCGCAATGACATCCATAACAGCTCCAACTCTACCTCAGACGATGTTACCACTGCCAACCACGACAGTATTGGGAATAATCATCCCCTGAGCGTCGTGCACGGTGGAAGTGTTGTCAGGGACCTTATTGGTTGCGTTCAAAATGGCAACATCAACATCACGAACTGTTGCGAGGAGATTAACGGAGATTTGAAATGCCATTGCCAAAATAAAAATGCTCACGTTTCTTTTGATTATGAAGCTAAGAAGTCTGTTAATCATTGCGAAAGAATCGAGGTTAAAAAACAGGATGTTGCCTTTGAACGTACGGATAGTGACGTCAACAACAAAAATTTGAGAAGCGTCTGCAATGAACGTACAATCGTCAACCATAGCGAAGAATCTTCTGCTTCTCATCGCAATAAATACCTGAGAAACATTATCAAGACGAAGAAAATCCTACTCGACTTGATTGCAGGTAACAATAAGCGTTTTGTATCAAAATCATCTCATTCATTCCTTTAGTGGTCATATTTGTAAAACTTGCCGTAAGATCCTCGCTTCAGTGACAGTACTTTTTGGAGCAATTTTTTCCCTTTGCCTAGAATATCGTCACATAATTGCGTCTGAGTCAATGGAATTGTTTTAATTGTGGAAAAATATTACGAGAAGATGATTTTATCGATATGGCATTACTCGACCTTGGTTTATATGTCGAGCTCACCGTTCGACTTTGGTTTGGGAGGCTTAAATAAACTTACACCTAATCTGATCACTTCCGATTTTTTAAATCACAAGACAGTAAATCTTGGAGACACTTGAAACTTAGGGTAGATTTTCACACTAGACATTCATTTGAGTACTTTATCTTCAGCATCGTCAAATTGAAGTACTTTTATTAGCTTTCTTGTATACATTGGTTTCCGGAAGTACTTTCATGTACAGCCGAACCTCGGTTTTCGTCAATCGTAGAAATCTATCGAAAACAGGTTTAACTACTATAGTACGCTGTGTACTAACGCTATAACATTCCTACAGCTCAAGTTCTTCGTAAAAATCCGACACTTGTGGTGGTGCTAACTCAGATGTGCGCGCATTGACGTTCTATGGCGTAATTTTACCTCACGCCTCAAATTTCAAAAATGTTTCATGCGCACAATGTTTTAATTTTTTCATTTTATGTATACAACGTTTATATTGAATTTTCAGCAAGAAGTTTCTTCTGTAATTGCTACTAAGCCTGATATACTCGAAGTCTTGTCTAAATTGCCTGACCTCTCATGAGTTTTTTTTCTTGTATTAACCTGAGACCAATTTTTCAATCAGTTCATGTAGGTGTATGATTTCGACAACGTATTTTTATTTAATTTTTAAGTCTTACTCCGGACTTGAAAAAATCTCTTGCACTCATAAAACTCCGTCGACCTAATGTAACGGGAGTCATCAAATTCTTTAATATGGTTTTCACTCACGGAGAGAATGATTCTGCTCTGCAGCCTCCTATGACTCGACTCTTTAAACCCGAGATCTCAAATTATTGCTTGATTTTTGGACTGTTGGGTCATATCACTTCTCTGTTTCATGTGCAGAATGCCGGACTGTCTCAATTCCTTTCATCCGGGCTGTCCAGTTCCAATGAAGGCATTGAATTTTGTTAATTCTTTATGGAACGGACAAAATAACAAGGAATGACTCTTAATTCTTCATGTAAACCAAACATTAGCTGTCATCATGCGAAGGTGTAAGCTCAAATGAAAACAAAAAATAGGACCGACAGATATTGCCGTTTAAAAACGCGTTTAAACTAAATGAATTTCCGAAGGTTTCTCTGAGAGTTTTTTTAACCGTTTACCTTTTGGATGCTATTTGTCTCTCATTTGAGTATGAAATGAGAATCACCGCATTTATTTCCGGTGCTTCAATAACATGGCTGACAGACAATGCAATCAGTTCTGAAAAGTTGCTGATGAATCACTCATGTTAGTAGGCGCTGTAACTCAGAGACTTGGGTACCGTAGAGTAGAGCTTTCATTTCCCACCGTCGCTAATTTACTTAACTTACAACGCTCACATCTCCACGTCAAGTCAATATTTACCGGAGAAAATTTACAATGTAAGAAATCTTAATTGTGTCCGGGATTGCTTTGAACTTACGGAAATGTATGTTACGCATTACTTAAATTGTCAACATCAATCTGATGTGTTCATTGTCATCTCGACACAGTCACCAGTCAAGGAGTGAAATCACCTGTATGAGTTTCACGAGGAAATTAATCGCCAGGAATCGTCTGTAGAACAATCTCTGAGCGAAGGCAATTGCAGAAGAACGAAGTCCGTTCTGCGTTTCTCCTCTTTACATAAAATTACTAGCCATGTTTCATTATCGCCTGCTCATCTCATAATGATAAAAACATAAGCGTTGGTCAATTTGCCATTATACACGTTTCCTGCGATGGGCTAAACCCGAGTGCAATATTCAATTCAAATTTGAAGTCGGTTGTATCAAGCAATTTTGATAATATCAATCATTAACTGGATCATTCCTCATTTAGCTTCAAGTATTTATGAAAATTGAGTTAGTGACTGCAGGTAGGTCATCAGCATTATGAAAATCCTCTGAGTGACCACCGGTGGGTCCCTTCGCAAGAAACGTGTTGACAGTTGACACCCTCCTTTACCAGTCCCTTGAAATACATGAAAGGTTCTAACTTATTACAAGCAAAGATCATTTTCGTTAAGAGGTTTTCATAATTTTGCTGCGTACATAGCATTTTATAAATTGTGTAAGCGTTTTACCCGCAACGTGCGCCACCGGTGGCCACGGAGGGGATTGTAATAATGCTACTGAACAACCAGTGTTCACAAACTCAATTTTCATAAATACTTGTAGCTAAATGAGGGCATGGTCTAGTTGATGATTGATATTATCAAAATTGCTTATTACAAATGATTTTTAATTTGAATTGAATGTTGAACTTCAGTTTTACCAATGGCGTTCAAAGTGTCAAGTTCTAAATTTCAGTACGGACACTCCCCCCATTTTTGTGCAAAACATCGAAGTGTGCGTACTCCCACGCATGTTCATGGCGTGTCACGCTTCTAGGTGCAGCCGCAAGAACGAGTCGGAATCACGTCAATTCAGAGGAACTTGTTTTGATCTGATATACTGTGGGTTGGAACTGATCTGATGGGACCCGGATGTTCAGCAATAAAGAACCTCCATGCCATCTCTAGTACATGGTACTGGAGTCAGCGTTTGGTCGCTCGTGTCTTGGTAGAAAGATACACTTCTGTCGTGGGCTTGGCTAATGTTGTTTGAAATAAACACCATTTAGTATGTCTTATACTCTTGAAGCGCGCAAACGTTCAATAAAAGTAATTGTTTGAAAACGTGAGATATATAAAAACAATCGTTGACTTAGTGCTTAGCTACGTGCGATATTGAGCACATTAATTAGCCTATAGTGGGGCACGTACAGAGTTCAAAGTTCATTGCAGCATGTGACTATTTTATCTGAAGCTAATAGATAAGCTTTGCGAGATGCCTGTTAGTGCTGTAGTGTTGATTTCCTCGTAGACCTCGCTGCATAGTGCCAGCGCTTGGCAGATAATTCCTTAGAGTACGTGATGATTTGTTGGAGAGCTTGAACGTGCATTTTTGGATGGCATTCTTGGTTTGGTGTGCAGTGCGTGACGGAGCCATGCAGCGTACTTTACGATGCGAATCTGCCTTGGGAATTGTGTCTTTTGCTCTCGCCTTCCTTCCTTCCTTCATGGTGCGCCGAGGCATGATGCTCAAGAGTTTGCTTTCATATTTGATAGGGCATCGTCAGAATTTGTCGTCCCAACGAGTTTCCCAGGAGGGCCGTCTTTGTTATTCAGGAAATGCAGGCCTGATTTCTCCTTTGTGAGGGAACCCTCTGGAGTTTCACATTTTATACATTCGCATTCAGTCTCTCCAGTGGTTGGTGATGCGGAATGAGGCGTAGTGAAGAAAATTGTCCTTCAAATGTTTTGAGGGATTTCGGATATGTAAGGTTTTAAGTCTGAGAAGAAAGTATGTGCACATTATCTGACTTGTCAGTGTCCTTTACAGAGCTAGCGTTACTCGATGTTACCTCTGCTGTTCTTAACAACATGAACAATGCTTGTTGCAGAGGTGTGCAGTGGGGTTTGTTGTCTGTTGTTTTTTTTTCGTTAGCCTTGGCTGTTTCGTTGGCAAGTCAGTGCGCAACAGTCATTCTAGACTCGAGATAGTAGGACTCTTTTTCTTCCCTCTTTTCTTCAGAGTGGTTAAGCTTTCGCTTTGTGCTGACTGTGGCAATTATTTGGGCCTTATACAATGTTTGAATTTTACTCCTCTTCATTGCAGCGCTTGAGCTATACTTTTCCTTTTGCAGCCCCCTCAGGGGGATACAATTATTGTATCTATGGGAATTAGCACTCCCAGGGGGAAAACGTGAGGGCCCGAGCTGAGAGTTAAGTAGGCCTACTTTTTGTTGAAATGAAATGTTTTTATGTTAAAGACCAATTTTTTTTCGGTTCACGCTGTCCTTGTTCTTCAGCACCTACTACTTTCTTCTTCAACTTTGATCTTGTTTTATGAACTTCTTTCTCAACTTACTGTTTCTGTGCCTTTTCTGCATAGATTCCGCGTTCCTTAACTCCATACTAAATGTTGCATTCCTTCTTCCTCTTTGGATCGCATTTGTTGCGGATAGGGAGGCTTGAACCAACTAATGATCTAATCTAATTTTTTTGCAGTGGTTTTAGGTTATGAATGTGAAAATGGCGGTAGACTAGGAAATTACATTCGTATTCACTTTCGTATTTATCGGGCCTTTACTTCATCACGTCTCAAAAGTACTCCATAGAGTTGAAAAATTAAAATCTATTGTTCGATTCCGTTGTATTTTACTAATTTAATGCGGTCCATGAATGATTCAATTCGATATCGAAAAGTTTTTGAGTGATAAAAATTCATAGTTTTTGCGCATTGCGTGTTGATTTTCCGAAATGAAGTTAGTGCGCGGGAATTTTTTGAGCTTATATGTAGGTCTTATTCATTTTCCACAAAATTGAAAGGAAATCGTAAAATAAGGTCAAAAGTTGAGATAGGATATGTTTTTGAAGTTTCTCCGTTTCTTGAAAAAACACAACATTGATTTTTAAAGTGTTTTCGTTTTGTTTGTTCTTACTTGGATTTGCTGTGAATGATTCGTTTCTACCTCCGAAAATCATCCTACAATAGTTCTTTTACTTGGTCCAATTTTGTACATAAATAGCAGTCGAAAAAGAAGAGTGCTTGTGTAAGTGAGAATATTCCTACGAGTGCGAAAAACATTATGCATGGCTGATCCCGTTGTATTCTATCGTAGTGAAAAGCGAAAGCCAGCGAATATGATGTGATTTTCAAAAATATTCCTATTGTCAAATATTACTTTAAAAAACAATTTTATCCTCGCTGTGCTTTTTCGACCGCTCACAAAACTCTTTACAGGTGCTGATTTTTTAATTTGGTTGAACACGATGGGCGTCAGCACCTACCTCGAGCCTACGATTTTGTCAAAAAGCATGCGATATTTGTCAAAAGCATGCGATATTTGTCAAAAGCATACGATATTTGTCAAAAAGGGTACGATGTTTGTCAAAAGCATACTATATTTGTAAAAAAGCGTACAATATTTGTAAAGGCGTACGATATTTATCAAAAAGCACACGATAGTTGTCGATGTCCTCCTTGAAGATTTGACTTCGGCTAAAGGCGCTTGAAATTCTTCAATTATTAACCAGGCGGCAGGAAAATGTGATGTCCTGAGCTGAGAGTTAGATAGACCTTCATTTTGTTGCAATGAAATGTTCTTTATTTTGTTAGGAATCATCTTTTTTCGGTTCACTGCTGTCCTGTTTTTCAGCATCTCTGACTTTCTTATTCAGCTTCTATCTTGATTCATAACCTTCCTTCTCAACTTACTGATGCTCACGGGTTCTTGTGTGAAAACACACCTTGTGCTTAGGATTCTCGTTTCCTTAACTCCGTTCTAAATGGTGCCTTTATCCTTCCTCTCTTTTAACATCTTTGTTGTGGTTACGGTGGCGAAAACTAATTTAAAATCAATTACTAGACTAGGCAGCACTGGGAGCGGTTTGCGGTACATAGTTCCGAAGTCGACCTCGATATTTTGCCTCGACATTACGTTACCGGTAGTGTACTTTTTTTAAAAGTTTGTTTGAGAAGCAATCACTAACTTCATTGTTACGAGCTTTTACCGTATCTTGACAGACAAAACATGATAGAATGAGTTCAATCTATCCGTTTTTTCTTGCTTGTATTAAATTGATCTGAATTTAAATGTGATGTTTAGCTGAAATGTGGTGCGGGTCACGGTTGCGACTTGCGAAATATCGAAATATTCGTTTTGATTCTTCAATTCAAGCTCCTACATTGAATTGTGAGCAACATAAACGCATGCACAACGTTGTTCAAGATTTGATGTGATCCTCTCATCGCTTCATCCCTAATTGCTGTCTAGGTACAAGGTGGTGCCTGCTAGTTGTGAAGCTGTTTTGAATTGGTTTTTACCCACGCGAGAGATACGCAAATAGGGTGTGCTGAAAAGCGTACGTTAGGGGCGTTAGTGGTACATTCATTTTTTATACGATGATAATTATCTTTACGAGACATAACTTTTGCTTTTTTCTAATGATTGTTTTTTTTGCAGGTGGGTAGCGGAGCTGTAGTTTCCCAAGTAAGGTAAGGCGGTGGCGTTCATTGGGCTATTTCCGAGTACACGTGTGTGTACACGCGCAGTGCTTATAGTTTTTTCGTCAGTAAGCGAACTTTCTGATCGTAATGCATTTTAGTGTTCACGTGTTGAGCCCATATCGCTGCTTCGTTCCTCATTGCATATCGTAACTTTTTTCGAATGTATAGATTGCATATTGATTTCTTGTTATTTTTTTTGTGTTTCTAAGTTATGAAAGTTTTAAGTATTTAATTAGTTTCTGGCAAATTTGGTTAAGGTGTGTATGAAACTCTTGGGGGATAAAGTTGGGTTATTTACAAGTGTTTATCGTTTCTTTTTTTGTTCCTTGCGTTCTTAGCATTGGGGAAAAATGGTTTGCGCATATCAGTGTAGACTCGTGTGTTCTCGTCGCGAGAAAAGAAAAAGATATTTGTTTCAATAACGTTGGTAATTGACATTTCCAGTGCTAGTTTATAAATGACTAATAATCAACAAGACGCTATGAGAGTTACACATTTCGAATTAGACTGCCTATTAAAATTGAATTTTTTTGGGTTACTTCATTTTCCCATAAAGGAACACCATGGCTTCATGAAAATAAATAATTAGAAAAAATAAATAATTAGTTTCTGATTTATGTTGATCAGCGCCGTTATTCGATTTTCTGCATTTTCCGTTACCGAGCACATTAGCTGACCGCCATTGAAAGAAGACGAAAAAGGAATTTCATTTCTAAAAAGTATCTACAAAATTACCTATATAAAGTTCCTAACATCGAATTAGTATAAATGCCACAAAAAGTATCAATGCTCGTGAAGATCGATGAGCTACAAGCCCTGCATTGTTGCCTTACAACACGCACGAGATGCTGATGTTTATTATGTTTATTAATGTACATAGTTTCCAAAGAAGCGAGTTTCTTATGCAGATTATATTATAGGAAAATTTTAGCCTCCCTTTTCCTCGACAAAGAGGTGCAAAGAGAGGAAGGATGAAGGCACCATTTAGTATGGAGTTTAGGGAACGCGGAATCTATGCACAGGATGCATAGAAACAGCAAGCTAAGAAAGAAATTCGTGAAACAAGATAAAAATTGAAGAAGAAAGTAGGTGCTGAAACACAGGACAGCAGTGAACCGGAGAAAGGTGGTGCTTAACATAACAAAAAACAATCCATTTCAACCAAAAGAAGGTTTACCTATCAGCTCGGACCGTCACACATTTTCCCCCTGGGAATGTTAATGCACGTAGATACCATAGTTGGGTCTCCCTGAGGGGAGTTTCTTATGCATGAATGCACACGAAACAAATTACAACGGGGATTGAAGGTGATTTTGAAGGGGTTATTTTCTGGTGAAGTCATGGTAGGAAGGACAACAAGAAGCGTTTGTAGCGTTCCCCTCGTGCGGAGCGGCCTTATGAGGCGCCATGATCCTCATCTCAGGAGGTTGTTATCGTCAGCCGCGCTCTGGTCTTATCCCTTCCGCGCTCTCGCCTTGTTATCCTCTCCAGGATCTCGCCTTGTTATCCCCTCCGCGCTCTCGTCTTGTTATCCCCTCCAGGATAT